>VWZW01000176.1:354642-364781 GCA_013397115.1 Edolisoma coerulescens
GGGGGGGGGACCTTATCACTCTCTATAACCACCTGAAAGGAGGGTGTAGCCAGGTGAGGGTCAGTCTCTTCTCCAAGGTAACAACAGACAGGACAAGAGGAAACGGCCTCAAGTTGTGCCAGGGAAGGTTTAGATTGGATATTAGGAAAAATTTTTTCACTGATAGGATTATCAAGCATTGGAACTGTCTGCCTAGGGTATGGTGGAATCCCTGAAAGTGTTCAGAAAACATGTAGATGCGGCACTTAGGGACATGATTTAGTGGCGGACTTGGCAGTCCTGGGTTAACAGTTGGACTTGGTGATCTTAGAGGTCTTTTTCAACTTAGACAATACTATGATTTTACTCAGCTTTCTGCACTCACAATATCAGTAATGCAACTCTCCCTTTCCCTTTTTTTACTGCAATATTGCAACAATCTGAAGCCATTACTCATCTCTACAAAGAGCCAAGAAGAAAGGCTCAACATAACAGCTGGGAAGGAGCAAAGTGGACCAGCATGTGTCCTCCCCTCCAAAAGCCACAGTGCTTCCCAGCGAGAAAGAGACCTTGGCTCCCGTGTCCAACAAGTCTCATATCCTCCCATGGTTACTTAGCAAATACTAATCATGTTACAGACACCCCAGTGTCCTGCAAAGTGAGGGCAGATGTTTAAGGTTCACCACAGGCTGTAGTTCTTTGAGAACAAAGAAGCGTATTCTGACTTATGTGCCAATTCTCAGCCAGCCCTGACTAGATTCACTCTCTGCCTCTGTAATGCACCTGTTTTGCAAAGCAGCCACTAAATTTTGAAGCTTTATGAAATGCAACATTTTTCAAATCTAAAAAGTATGCCAAAGAAATCATGCAGAAGGGTAATAGGAAATACTTGCAGGGAGACCTATTCTAAATCGTCTACACATAGATAAGGCACCAAATTCCTTTCCTTAAAGATTTTATTAACCTTTTGCTGATGGAAGGAGATTACTGATTGAGAGCTAGATGAGGTCAGTGCAGCAATTATATTTTGAAACCTCTTCAAACAAGGCTCTTGTACAATGTAAGAAAAAAGTTGACAAAATGAATTGTTACTTAAAACGAGTCTTTTAGAAGAATAATTAACCTATAATAACTATTCTGGCCTCCTCTCCAGCCCTGAAAAGTAATCCTTTCTCATTAGTTTCAAGTTTAATTAGCATCAATAATGAAACAGCCCTTGGAAATAACCATTGCATCACGGTCTGTAATGCTGACATACCCTGCCCTACAAAGGGAAAGGCCACAGGGTGATGTCTGAAGATACAGAGAGGCTCAGCAGATCACAGATGCTCCCAAAACTAGGAAGAAAACCATATTGCAAAAGGTGTGCAATGTGACAAAACCAGATTTATTTAAAGACAAGTATCACAAACACAGTGTGGAACAGAGAAGACTCAGATAGTTTTGCCAATAACTGCTGCACTATTTCCAGCAAGCTAGTGAGCCTCTCAACTCCAATTTCTTGTTCTTCTTGGTCTTTTGGCTGAAGCAAAACGAGAGACTTCACTGTATAGTATATTCTATATGAGAAAATTCTATTCAGCACCTGCAGTACAACATAATCAAATAATGCTTTTTTCATCTCTAGTTTCTCTGATCTCTCTGTAAAATAGATACAATAATGCTTAGCATTGTCACTAGGGTGATAACACTTAAAGTACTTTGAGAATCCAACATGAAAGAGGCTATAAAAAGCCCAGACACTCTGATGCATCCGAGATAACTCGTTACTCAATGGGCCAGTAGAAACAGCAGGCGAATTCCAATGTACAAGTTGTAATTAGAGGTGCAACTCTAAGCAAGCTGCAACTTGCAGAGCTCTGAAGCTTCACCACAGATTTCTAGTAGGTGAAGTCACAGATATTCAGCTGCATGTCACAAGCACTACAGCGACTGCATTCGGAAGAACCACATCACCTTTCAAAACTGAGCTGGAAAGAAAACTTCAACATAAAATTCTTAGGAGTATGACATATGAAAAACACCATTTCCTGTATGCCTACCGAGACCGGTATTTAGTCTTCCTAACAGACTTCGAGAAATTCATAGCACAAGAATCCACACATGGACATCTCCTCCCTCTGTACTCCCACCCTCACACTGCAGGATCCTGCTTTTTTCCCTTGCACTCACCACCCAAGTGTTCTCTGCTCTTCGCCTTACAGAGAGCTGCCTTCTCTCCCTTTGCCCAGCTTGTAACTTGAAGATAGAGTCACAGTTTTCTTTCATCACAAGGGTTTGTAAGATATGAGACCAGCGAGAGTTGCTTGTCAGTAATGAAGTGGGGAGAAGCTGAACCTCTTTCTTCACAGTGCATTACTGCAGGGAAATCTCAGTCTAAAATGGATTCAGCATATGCCCTTGTTTGAGCAGGAAAGGTAGTTCTTCTGCCTTGATGTAAACACTGGAATACCAGTGGAAACTCTTGAGATTTGCAAACTGAGCTGAAGAGTTGAACAGGCGATGAGACAAGTTGCAAAGAGGATGCCCCACATTTCTAGAACCATCTAGTTAAAAGGTTTCAGCCTAGTATCTCCACTTTGTCATCTGTAATCCAGGAAGAATCAGGTAATCCACTCAACTTTAAAACAATTTCAAATCCCCCATTCTGTGCAAATGTCTGATATCTTAAGTAAGAAACCATAAAGGATAAACCTTCTCCCACTGCCTCCACAACATTCTCCCTTCCCAGCCAGGACAGACAGTGCTCGGTTTGCTCAGCAGTCCCCATTCGCCAGCAGCAGCCAACACCTGCAGCTCCTCACTACAAATGGAGATGATGCCCAGCTGCAGCTGCCAAAAGCACACGGGCAGCTGGCCACAGCCTATCCCGTTCTCACTTTTCAGGAGGGTACAAATAATCTTGGTCAAAGACTCACAAAGTATTCAAATTTCAAATCTAAATTTGACTTCAAGACAGGTGGTGTTTTAACAGCTGAAGGCAGGGCTCATAATTTTTCAAAATAAAAGAGAAACTGAGTTTCTTGTAGCATCAACCAAAACTCTAAGTTTGCTATCACTGAAATGAAGGAAATAGCAGTCCTTTGACTGTTAGCAGTGCAGAGATGGGAATAAATCAATATGGTATACTGGCTCTTTCAGCTTTTCCTTTAAAAAGCTGAGAGCTCAGACTGCACCTTGCTGCCTTTATTCCAGTTCTCAGAAGGTAAAAGCATTAGTAATCCACAAAAAAAGCGCACTTTCTACCAAGAGAGTTCAAAAGCAGTCAAAACTACCCTTGCTTTGCAAAGGAAGTAACCACCACAAAGGGAAGCATTTTGTATCACGCAAGATGTCAATGGCAGAGCTGTGTACTGCGAGATAATTAAGTTGGAAGTCAAACTAGAACTCAATTCTTGCAGCTACCTATGGAAGTTCTTTGGCCGAAGAAATACCTGTTGTTAGAAACTTGTCTGAAGTCAGTTTGAAGCCAGCCACCAGCTCTTTCTACTGGATACACTTAGAACACTTCAACCACGTCACAGATCCTACTTGACTAACAAGGGAAAGTGATTCTCCTTCGTTACAACTGACAGAGTTCACAGCTTCTGCAAGTAGAGATATCTAAGTCCTACCTATGCTGTCACAGGGAATTTCTGAGTAGCCATGCTAAGCAGGATAGTGACAACCATGAAGCTACTTGGTCACCTCAGTCATAAATCAAAATACTCATGTAAATTAGACTTTAGTCTCAAAATGTGTTTCTTGCCTAA
Source organism: Edolisoma coerulescens (assembly GCA_013397115.1). NCBI lineage: Eukaryota > Metazoa > Chordata > Aves > Passeriformes > Campephagidae > Edolisoma > Edolisoma coerulescens. The sequence goes on from VWZW01000176.1 coordinate 358,374, forward strand.
ATATTTAAACACATAAATAACCTCCAGCCATTCCAGCTTGTCATTTTAAGCTTTCTGACATTTATTGTTCACAAGAAAAGAAAGGTCAGACTTATCAAATCTGCATTTATGCTTCCATGACATTTTTCTCCAACCAAATCTTTCTGAATTAAAGAAGCAAGACAAATGTGGCACATTTCATAAAGGACCTTTCTCAGCCCAGCACTGCAATCTCAGCAACCATGTTGAGCTCAGAAGTGGCTTCCCAGGAAACAGATGCTGTTGCTCAGCAGATAAAAGAGATCTGGAAAGCAGGCAACTTGAATTGCTGTTTGCTATTAGGTAAATCACTTGTGCCAAAAGAGTAGATCTCCTAGTCTCAGTACTCGAGTTCTGAGTAGCCCAAGAGGATGCTTTGGTGTGAGAATGAGACAGGAAATGTCCAGGCATAGTGTGAAATTTGCTGCCGTTTGGGAAGCAACTTGGACTCTCAAAACATCATCACTCTAAGGGAGTTAGCACTGATATATCCAAAAGGTGAGACCTTTATTAAGACAAGGCTCACTTAGCTGAGAACTTTGTAAGTGCCAAATCCTGTCAATCTCCCCTCAACCCTTCTACTTCTTTTGGCTAATTCGCAAACAGCGCCACAAACACACATTTTATTTCCTATCATGTTATGTTCAGGTGAGATGTGCAGTGAACCAAATGACCAGATTACTTCAGGATCCAATTCACTCAGACACTGCAAACCGCCTTTGATTTTGAAGAATGTCTCTCCTTTTGTATAATAAAGCACTTAAGTTTCCCTGTGCACTTCTTTACTGTAGGTCTTTATTCCCTGTTTTTAAGGATGTGGAAATAAAAGCACAGCAAATTTAGAGAAAACATATTTTTTGAATGTGCCATAAATGTTCATTCAAATGTAATGAATTGTTACTTGTGCCCCTTTTGGTGTTTGTTTATAGCTATTTTACTGAACTCTCTTATGAATAAGAACATTCATAAGAACAATGAGCCTAAAAGTAAACAAAATTTGCAGAAAACAGACCTAGAAATCATAAACACATTGTGCATAATCCTGGCTCCCAATGAGGATCAGCAACACCACATAACTCTGGGAAAACAAAACCATGTGATCACATCACACTTTCCATGAACCACTCAAAGACTGAGCGCCATTTCTAATGCTATCTGTCAAATAATCAGTAACAAATCCCGGTGGCTTTATTGTGAAAGCCTCATGGCTTTGCAAGCCAGATTTTTGTGGTCAACATGGAAACAGTGGACAAGGCATCGTGAGTCAAAAGAGTCAGAAGCTATGAGTTTTCTTGAGTTTTCTTAGTGCTGATGGAGTAGGAAAGTGACTTGGACAGGAACAGGCAGGACAGCAGTAGGATCAAGGATCATACTGCTCACAAAACCAGGCAAACCCCATCACTAAACAATTGGTTTCCTCTTCAAGAGGCATTTACAGTTCAAGAAGAGGCACTGTGAACTGACTAAATCCACATTTCTGGAGAGCACCAGTGACTGGAGGTCTGGAGGGAAGTGCTACATACCTAATAGGGCAGGAAAGACTGGGAAAGATGCTTCTAAGCACACCCATGATTCAGTGTGATTTAGCAACTGGTAATCCACATGCAGCCCACTGGTACCCATGACAACCCAAGGGCAGAACAGGAAAACACTGATTTGCACTACACTTCATGTCTAGAGTAAACTCAAGTGCAACTCACGCTGTCCTTAAGCTTTGGACTGGCAAAGCTGGCCGGATAGATGAGGCAAAGCACAAAACCCCAGCAAAGAGCAAAGCCACTTGCACTACAACAAAAACCTTTCAGAAGCCCGATGGCAGTGCCTCAGTCTTATCCACCAAGTTCTGCCACTGCTTTATCAGAAGAGCAAGATCAGATCTCAGGTGCGGCACACAGCTGAGGATGAGAGAAAACCAAAGAGCAGCTGCAAAGTGACCGATGTCTTTTACAGTTTTCTGCTCAGTATGACACAACTCCAAGCGCTATCCTTTGAAGGCAGCGAAACAAACCAAAATATAATGAAAGAAAAATATAACTAGCAGACCTTGATTAAATGCTGGTACCTCTAAAATACGCAGAAATAATGCTGTGGACTTCACCACAGTCAGATTTCAGCTTGGAGCTCTGATTTTCATTTACAAAATGTCCACTTTCAAAGCCACATTTTTATCTAGTCTGAAGTTCTTTCTAATCTTTAGGCAAAAGGTTCCTCCTGCAAATGAGTTTAGGTGTATAGCAGCAGTCCCCTAAAGATGTAAAACCTAATTGCCTCAGCATTATAATACCATTGGTATGTAGTGAATGCAGACAGTTTCAGGGAGAATACATGTGGCAAGTTAATAAAATTTTAGATGAAGGCCACAGTGCAGGAGTAACATTTCGCCTAGCCAGAGGATGAAAAGTTATGCATTGCTGTTTAAAAAATATAATTGGAATGTTAAATCTATTTCATGAATGAAAGTACATTGACCTTTAGAGGGAAGAATGACTCTTTTTCAACCCTGTATGCCCCTTCTTAACATACGCTTCCCACTTTTGCATATGTAAGTAGCAATTAGTTTTCATGGGAACTTATTTTACAGCCATTTCAGCTTATTAAACTTCCTGGGTAAACTCACAAGAAACCTATTTAGCAACATTTGTGGCTCAGGTGCCCTATAGTGAGAGAACTGGTTACCTGTGAGGTTAACATGAAAAAAATCCAAATAGCAGTGCAGGGTTAGGGTGGAAGGGCTGTTGGATTATTTCCCCCAAGAAAGCTCAATAACCTGTCCAGAGTACACTGCTACAGAGACCCATGGTGGGGTTCAACACAATACAGCAAATCCTGTAAGACCAGAACTAAAGCTGGCCTGAAAATCTCCTGACAGTAATGTTCACACTGGCTGTTCAGTTCCCCATGGCAATGTACTGGTTTTCATTAAATTCTTTTGGGAAATGTTTCCTTGGCTGCACAGCAGAGTTTCCAGTCAAAACCACAGACAATGAGAGCAAAGTCAACAGCAACCTGGTAGCTGAGAGGTTCACCTCAAATATAGGAGGATCTGCAGCACTGCACTCCTGTCCAAGCTTCTTTCTCCCTTCCTCTGCATTTCTTGTTGTGTCTTTCATACCGAAAAGACTCAAATTAATTTGATTTTTTTGTTGTGTTGCACCAGAGAAGCACTGGGAGAAGGCTAAGAAGACAGTATTAAGTCTGAAAGCATTTCCAAGAGAGGAAAACTCTCTTGTACCCAATTTTGAAAAGGCCAAGCTGACACAGAAGTGGTAGATGGGCTGAGGACCAGTTTCTCTAAATGGAAGCTTTTTCTTGCAGGATGCTCTGTTCCCACAAGGACGAGTGTGAGAGAAATCTGGCATCAAGAATATTTGCAGGAGAGTCCTGTAGAAATTCCTGTGAACTTTATGGCTTGTCTGCTAAACAACAGCAGCCCGTAAGTACATCCTTTACTAATTGTTCAGTAACAGACTGAGACAAAGTGCTTTACGCTTTGTGCAAACATGCTGTGAAAAAAGGAAAAGGCTCACTCCAGTTAAATTTATCTTTGAGCCAGCAAATTAAAGTATAAGTTAAAGAGACTAAAGCATTATTTACAGGACTCTGTTGTCACTCCTAAGGTCAGTGGGAATTCATCCCCTTGCCATTTTTTTCTCATCCTAAACTATAATTCATTCTCCATTCACATGGAGGATAATGTGGTAAAAATAATTTAGCAAGGTAATTATACATTTTTCTGGGAAGTACTGCAACCCTGGGCATCTCCAGCAGACAAGAGGAAAAAAAAAAAGCCCAGTATGCCAACATAAGTGGAGCAGCTTTCCATTGTTGATGGGAGGATTGTGTTGTTTGAAATCCATTTCCAGTTAGCTTAAGCAATGAAGGAGAGGCTCAGTTGCCTTAGGAAGGGCTTTAGTTAAGCCCCGTACACATTAGCTGCAATGGTGTCAATAACTGCTGGAATCTGACGGGCTGGTGGATGCTGTTCGTGCTGTTATCACTGTGTCAGCACATCCTGCTGTCGACAGGGCTACACAGCACAAATTTAAGGCTGGCAGTGACACATGGTGTTCACATAAGCAGCACCTTAGCAAAGCAGGAGGAATGGATTTCCTAATGTTGTTAAACAAACCCACGTTACAAAAGCAGGGCAAAGCCATGAACAGTGTAACTATGCTACGGTGTCACTGCTGAAAAAGCAGAGGCACAATTCAGAAAGAGACCAGGATTTTACAGATTATGAACAGCTGCAAGGAGAAGTTACCACTTCGATATAGGTAAAGGAGGTCCATATTCCTTCCCTCTGCTCCTCCTTTTCCTGCATCCTCTACGACTGACTTTGCATGACTGTGTTGCAGTAAGAACAGCAGAGCTTTGTCTCCAACATGATTTTACAGGGGCATAGCTTCCTACTGATCTGGAAAAACATGCATTTCTTCTCAACAGTGAGACAACAGACAAAATAAAGCCTGTGAGTCTTACTAGCTGTGGTTAAAGCTCCATCTGCATTGCATTCGCATCAGAGAACCTGTTAGTTCTTACGTGTACCCTTGCCTCAGGTTAAAAACACTCCTTCATCCTCTAAGAAGACAAATGCATGTCCTCCAGCTCCATCATTGCTGTAAGTACCTGAGTAAAGATGGCATTCAAAACTAAGGCTTCACTGCCAGAGGAGATTTGTAAATCGAAACAAGTGCTAATCACAAATTCCCTGAACAGAAAGAAAAGGACACAGTAGGTTTTGGTGTCTTAAATTTTTAATTATTCTTCCTTTACGGCAATGTGGCAAGGCAAGACCTGCTGGAAGGTGGGGGGTGTTGGCCTCACCTAGCCACCTTGTGGTGGACAGCACCTCTGTGTTATCCCGGCCAGATCCAACACAGGAAGAGCTAACCTGGGTATCTCGCTTCAGCCACAGCTGTAGGACTTACACACAGCCTACCCTGACAGTCGGCTTTGGTTTCCATTTCAGGCAGCAAGGGAGGAGATGGGTTCCATTTGTAGTTCTTCAGACGGCTATCCCATTTTTTCAGATGAGCATTAAAAATGAGTTGCTCCAACTTTGTATTCAAAGCCTAGCACTGACTTGTCTCTCCTCTTGTGAATTTACTTAAGTGTATTCTGTGGTCCATTAAGTAGGTGGCTACTCAGGGACACACCATTGACTTCTACAAAGCTTCATAAAGGGTACCTAACTTAACTCACTGTGACAAATTATTTGGACCTGCAGTCCTCTAGGTATTATATTTGTCTAGTAGGAAAGGCTGCATCAGAACTTCTGTTAAAGGTACAATGCACACACAGAATCGAAATTTCTCTTGATCACTGGCCCAAAACAGAGTCCTGATTTGAGATAAAGGAGCTGCCCCAAACCGTGACTGCCAATTACCGCCCACCAGAACCAAAATTCTAAGCCAGGTTCTCTCTTTATACAAGTACCAGTGCTGCATGAGCCTCCTCAGATGTACAACTTCTTCTTGTGCTGTGGCTGATACAGTGCAGTTCACTAAGGATCCTTTGGGGTTTTAAAATGGATAGAAATGTCAATCAGCCCTTATCTTTTATGTTTAAATAAGAGTAATAATATCAATATCAACAGCCAATAATAGTGATAGTAGCATTAATGTCAGGAGCCAGACCCAGCTTTGGAGATGTTTGCGCTGTTCTCCGGTCTGCTTGCACATAACCTTGAAAACACTTGCAGCACTTTGAGGAAGCACCCCTTTTTAGGATGATATTTTTTAAGTTTCAAAGAATCTGATCTTGCCGTCCTTCGACTAATGACACTTTAACCTTTGGGTCTTGGTTGCGGCTTTCTAGCACATAGAAACTCTCGACGTTTCGTAAAAATCCCTCATCACTTTCAAAATAGTCCTCCTGGCCCCACCAAAGCCCCTCGATACATTTAGCACCGGTAAAGCGCAGCCCTTAGGGACAAGCCGTGAGGGGAGGGCGCGACTGCTCGGGGGAGCTGCGCTTCCCGCATCCGCGGGGCTGTCAGTGACCGGGACGGAGCGGGGCGCTGGACGCGTGTCCCGGCGGAGACGGCGCACCGCACCGCCGGGACACGGCGGGGGCTGCGCGGGAGCGGGCGAGGGGCGCTGCCCGGCGCGGTGCGCGGCATGCAACGCACGGCTCACCTGCCGCGGAGACGTGGAAGAGGAGGCGGGGGCGGGCGGCGCGGATGGCCGCCGACAGCCCTCGCTCGCTGCCCGGGAGGGCGCCGCGGCGCTCGGGCATCAGCCGCACCCGCAGCCGCCCGTCGCCGGCGCGGAGCCACCAGGCGAAGAGCTCGGTGAGGTTGAACTCCAGGTGCGCCCCGCCGGAGCCCGGCGGCGGCTCGCCGGCGCAGCCGTCCCGCACGGTGCCCTCGCCCACTTCCAGCACCAGCTG
>VWZW01000176.1:365115-378507 GCA_013397115.1 Edolisoma coerulescens
CCCCGGGAACGGGGGCGGGCAGCGGCCGCTTGCTGCCCGCAGGGGGAGACTCGCAGCTCCGGCAAGAGCAGGGCTGGAGCCGCGCCTCCACATGGCCCGGAGGGGCTGGGGGCGGGCACCGGGCGCCGAGTCCGGCTGCCACCCCCGTGTGGTGAGGGGCTCTGGGGTCCCGTTGCCCGCCTCTTCTCTCTGTGCAGGCGATGATGGACAGACCTGTCCGCTTTTCTTCCTTCCCTTCCTTTTCTTCCCTTTCCTTCTCTTTCTTTCCCTTGCCTTCCCTCTGTCCTCCCTTCCCATCCTTCCTTTTACTCTCTTCCTTTCCTTTCTTCCCTTCATTTCCTTTCTGGCTTCCTTCCTTACCTCATTAAAGGCAGACGTCCATAAAACAACCCTGCATTTCTTTCCTCTGTTGAGAAAGAAAAAAAAAAAGATGAGAAGCAAGAAGTAAGGGGGGAGAAATCTGAGAGTATAAGTCATTCTAAAAAACTGATCAAAATTCTTCCATTTCAGCATGAAAACAACAGCCTTAAGAAAGGTTCATGCAACAATTTCCCCTTTTTTACCCTTCATAAATACAATATAATTACTGTAATTACATTAGTGCTGTGCCTTAGGATAGCTAATCATAACTCATTCATATTTCTGGAAGTTGCCTATATGAATTAATGACTTATTATTATCTCTTTAGTTTGATACTTAATGCATGTATATTTTTATAATCCAGGTACTTTAACTATATAATCATTAGAGTGCAATTATTCTGTCGTGCGGTTATTCTTGTGCTTATATCAAATTAATGTTAATATACAGATATTGTGGAGCAGAACCACAGCGTAATGCCTCCATAATTGTAATGCCACAGAGTGTAATTGCAGGCACGATGCTAGAAAAGGGAACCATGATCTTTCCTGTACAGAAGTGCTGAGGAAGGAACTTCAGGGCAATTGCTGAAGGATTAGTTAGATAATAAAGTTAATACAAAGAAAAGCCCCTTCTGCACTGTGTTTAGCCTCATACAGGTGAGCTGATTCAAAGCCCATCCAAGAGGCTGTTATTTCTCTGTCTGCAAATGCTTTGGACATACCCTTGCTTTCCCCCAGCTCTTCTTATTTCACAATCCTCTCGATCAACTTGCTCAACATGTGAACCCTAATCCTTCACTTTTCGGTTTTAATGACTTTGGGTCTCAGTCTCATCATGACCCACCAGTAGGGCCCCATCCCTGGCTCTGGGACAGGGCAGAGATGCCCTGGCATAAGTCCCAGCACCCTAGTGCTGGATGCACCAGTCCATCCCAATGCTGACGCCAGGGCTCTGCCCATGGGGATGTCAGGGAGGGCACCTGCAGCTCACTGCTTGCCTCTCCTGTCTGCAGCCGAGCATCAGCCTGAACCCACAGCTCTGCCTGGCCCTGGGCCAGCTGTGGGTGCTGAGCAGCAGGAAGAAGGCAGTGGCAGAGAAAGAAGAGGAAGAGGATGAGCAGGAGGAAGGCAGTGATGAGGATGGGACCTCCATCATCCTCATCAGGCCCACCTGCCGTGCCACTTCTGGGTTAGTTGTGGTGCCACATCCCATGGTAGGGCAGGAGGGGCTCCCAGCCATGCACCTGGGAATGGCCTCTGTCTCCCTGGGCAGGGAGTGGATGGGGGCATTTCCATGTCCTAAATCCCCATGTCACCTTTTGGTCCCCCATAGGGAAGGGTAAAAGCTGCTGTTCCGGCAGCTCAGAGGGAGCCATGGCTTGGGCAGCATCTCTGTCCTGCCCCCACCATGGGGCTTTGTCCTGCCCCTGTGTCCTTCCCCACGGGGCAGGGCTGTGCAAGCACATCTGTCCTTGAGCTGGGGCAGCAGCAGGGTGTGGCACTGGTTCTCCTCTCTTTCTGCAGCTCCCAAGCACTAAAGGAGCTGTGCCTCGGAACACTACATGGGTAAGCTGTGAGATGCTCCAGGAGCAGCCAGACAAGGGAACACAGCTCCCCAGCTGGGCAGAGGTGGCCCTGCAGCTGGGGGCAGCTGTCGGGCAGAGCTGCCTGAGAAGAGACGAGAGGCAGCTTGGGGCTTATCCAGCTCTCTCCCTGTCCCTTCCCACTGCACGGGACCTATCTGCCAAGCATCTAACCCCTGGAGAAGGAGGTGAGCTGCTGCCATGCAGTGTCTCTGCTCTGGGCTCTGTCCCTGAGCTCTGCTCCCCTAGCCAAGCAGCAGAGGCATCGCTGCTCCCCTTCTTCCACTCCTTCTGTTTTACCCAGTGGAGGACATAGAGTGCCAAGAGTCTGGGGATCCTGGCTGAGGACCTGGCAAAGATGAGAATGGCTGCCCTCTGGCTGGGCTGGGGTGCCAGGGATGTGTCTCTAGTGGAGTGAACTTGTGTGGGAGCGAGGAAGGGTCTGTGGTGCCTCTCAGCAAGCAGAGGGATTGGAGAGCCACCAGGAACACCAGCATGTCCTTGCAAGTGGCACTGGGAGAAATGCTGTTGTGCAGGGCAGAGAGCCCAGGAGGGCAGAGGGTCCCAGCTCTGCCACGCTCAGGATGCTGGGGCTGGGTGGCAGCTCCCCAGTGCCCTTTCTGCTGCGGGGCTGCTCTGTGAGCACATCTTGGTTCTTGAAGGCTGATCCCAAGCAAGGGCCTCCAATGGCCCTGTCTGGCAATGGAGGACGACTTTGCTGCTCACCAGGTGGGTTTTGGAAGAAAAGGCAACCTTGTGATCTGGCTGAGCTGTGCTCACTTGTCCCATGAGTGTCACCATGCAGGTGTGGGACCCCAAAGGGAGGACATCACCTGGACAAGCAAGGACACCTGTTGGGTGGTAGCCACTGGATACAGTTCTGGGGGGACAGAGAGCCTCTACTGCTGCCCATGGCTTGGAGAAGAGCAGGGCAAGGGCTGGGACAGGCTGTCCAAGTGACACACCAGCTTTCAGGAGTCTCCGAGCCAGAGCCACAGCTCCACCTGTCCTGTCGCATCGCTCAGCCCAGCGATGACCACTGATGGGCTTTTGGGATCTGTGGAGGTCCTCTGCTCCAACTCCCCTGCTTGAGCAAGCTCACCTAGAACAAGTTGCCCAGGACAGTTCATCCACTTGTAGCTATAGGAGTCCAAAAAGGGATTTCTTTCAAAGTAGGGTCATTTATCTTCCTCCATCCTTCATATTTACCAGTGAGCTGAAGTTGGGTGGTTGCTTTAGTGCCATGTCAGTGTAGTAATTGCTGGAGTGTAAAAGAACCAAAGGAGACTTTTGCAAAGGTCTCTGAGTTCCTGCATTTTTCGTGAAAAGGGCAGGTTTTTAACTATCACTTCTCCTTTAGTCATGGCATTGCTCAGGATCAGCAATTAAAGCAGTCACTCAAAATCAAAAGCTGTTCTTTCTCTTGGACCTGCCTTAATTCCAGCACCCTGGAGATTGAAAGCTGGCACAGCAGACTTGCCAGAGAATTTCCCACAGCTTGGCTGGTGTGCACCAAGGAGGCTCTGTCTTCCGCCACCATGGTCATGTCCAGGGAAAACAGTTTGTGTTCCTGACTAGGCTCCTGAAGGGAGAAAAGGGCAGCAATGCAGACACAGCATTTGCCCCCAACCCAGCAGCTGCTCAAACCAGCCCACTGTGACTGTCTCTGCTGGTGGGACTGTGGGGGTAGTCAGGGCACACAGGATTCAACCTGAATTACCTCCATGAAACACAGCTGTCACGAGCCTCAGTGTACATGGACCCAGGAGCTGGTCCTGGAAATCACTGATCCAGGACATGGAAAGCTTTTAGCAACTATGCCTATCCTGGAATAGACTGTGTCATGTGCATCCATTTCTCTTAAAAACCGTTCTCAAAGAAAAAGAGGGTTTCTCCTGAAAAAGACTTTTCCTAGGGAAGAGGCACCAGGGAGTGTTCGAGAGGGAGGAAAACGTCACATAGCACAGGGAACCAGATATACAACAAGTTTTTTTCTTGTTTGGTTTTTTCTTTGTTTAAAGAAGAGTGTGCAGGGAGGGGCATGTGTCAGGACCCATCGGTAGGGCTGTGATGTTTGTTAGAAATTCTCACCAGGATGAACAAAGACACCAGGCCATGGGTCAGGAACTCTTGTTCTTTACTCTGTAGTCATTCAACTCCATCAACCAGCCCACTGTTGAGACTCAAAAGGTGTTGACTAATGAGCCCTTAAATTTGTACCATAGACTTCCACATGTGGTGGCTAACAAGCCTTTAATTTTGTACTGTATACTTCCATAAAAGTTAAAGTTCTCAAAAAAACTTCTCAAAGGTGCTGGCTCACAAGTCACAACACACTTCCACAAGCTCCCCACTCCCACAACAAACAGTATGAAGTATGGAATAGAATATGACAGCCATGCTTTGCCCAAGCAAAGCAAGGGAGGAGAGAAATAAAGGTGGAGAAGAGAGAAGAGAACAGAGAATATCATCAGTTCACATAGATGGTCCAGAGCTGGGGCAAACAGTGACAGTGAAAGAGAGGGGAAAAAAGAGAGTGAGGGGCCTGACCCACTTCCTTTCATAGTTAACCTGGTAAACCAGATTTTTCTCACCCTTTTTTTCACACATGCACAGCCAGCTCTTGGAACCCTCCTCCAGAGAGTGAGTCCAGGCTGGGACCTGAGCACAAGTGTCCAGGCAGTGCCGGAAGCTGGCTCAGTTCAGCACCACCCCATCTCCACAGGACCCTCTTTTCTAATCCCAGTTTTCCTGCCACAGCAGTCAGAATGTTGTATTATGCCTGGTGCTTCACTGGTCCCCTACTGGAAACAAACTGAAGTGCATACAAGTGTTCTGTGACATACAATCCAGTGTAGAAGGATTTCAAATCGATCTGTATGCTTCTATTCCTTTGAGCTCAGATTACTTACTGGAAATAAATGCTAAGTGGACTGAATTAATCCTGTGCTCCTGCCTTTTCATTCCATCTCTTCTTCTACTCTAGTGGATAGCCTTGTAAACGTGCACAACCCTGGACTGGGAACTACATCCTCAAATCTGCCCTCTTCACCATTCTTTTGGACTCTCATACTCTGCCACAGTATCATGTCCTAGTGAGAATGTCTGTTATTGCAGATTATTGTATGCTGGCCACAGGAAACGTTCTAAAAATCTCTACAATCAGTTTAGTATGGGCTTTTTTCCTGCTTGCACAGATCAATCAGATTTCCATCAAATGAAGCTGCTGCTGTGGGACTTCTACAGTTTTCAGTTCTCAGTATTCTCCTCTGGGATTCAATCAATCTGAGTCTAATGCTTAGGCTCATTTCAGTGATTAGTAAGTCTCCTATTGAGTGTAACTGGGTAGACCCTGGGCACAGTTCAGATTTTCAACTAATGTACAGAATAATTTGTTACAGATAACGTTGCAGAACAATTTAATTGATTCCTTTATGCTCACCATCTTGCTGAGATAGACCATGTCTTCTCAAATTTCCTCTTTATTTTGGAAATTATATGGGCACCTCATTGACCTCTATCTTAACTAAGAAGTTAAAGCTGGCCCCAGCGATAAGTCAGGCTGGCATGACTGGAGCCTTTGCTCTCTGATCTTTCCTGAGAATTAGATAAAAAATGTATGGTGGCACACTGCAGCCTTCTTCCACACTCCGCTTTCATATTGCTGTGTGGTGTTGCCTGGAGTGGAATCAGCTACTTTATCTTTTCAGGCTCTTCCTTCTGTATTACATTTGCCCCCCAAAACGCTGTTGAATAGGAGAAGGTTTTATGATGTGCCTGACTTGGGCACATGGGAATTTGTTCCTGGTCAGTGTCATCCGTGCAGGCGCTGTACAGACCCAAATGGCTCTGCTGCCTGCAGAGAGGATGTTCCCTTGGGGACAATGTGGAAAAAGCCCTGATGTGCCTTGGAGACAAGACAATGGTAGGGTGGTCTTTGCCTGCTTTTGGTGGTGATGCAGCCTTGCATGCCTAAGGCGCACATGGCACTCAATGAAATAATCTGCATATGCTTGATGAGCAAAAATTTTAAAAGTAGGGTTCTGTGACTAGTGGTGGCTAACAGACTGCTATTTAGCAGTCCCAAGGAAATTAGGCAGTGCATCAGAGCATGCAGATGTGTACTTTTCCCACTGTATTACTTTGTTTCATTCCCACAAACCACAAGAAAGTTAGAGCTGAAAACTGAAATGAAGAGGTGTCTTTATTAATAGGCTTTAAATGGCGCAGGAACAGCTGTTAATACTTTGAAAGAGAAAAAGTGAAAATGTGAAAATGGACCCATTAATGCATGAAGAGAGGCAAAGAAATCAATGAGGGATCTCCAGTGGTTGAGTTGCTGGCTTGCTTTTTTATCTCCTTTTTTTAATTGGTCTTTAACAGGGAGAGTGGTACGGACAATTGGAAAGGAATAGAAGCCTGGCCAATACAGCTGCTAATGAAGGCCAGGTAAGGAAATACTTTGTTCAACTCTGTGATAGGTTGGGATCAGCAGATCTGGACAATATGCTTCCCAGGTTTTTAATTTAGCTAATGAATTGACTCTGTCGCTGGCAATTAATTTTGAAAAGTGGAGGAAAACCAAGGTAGTCTCAAAGGATGGGGGGGGGGGATTAAATACAGAGCTAACCTTTACTGTGGAGGGAAAAAGTCACATTGGTAGGTCTGCATTTCAGCATCAGCAAAAAAGTGAAAGAGAACAAGTCAGACAGGGGACTTCGTGGAAGCACGGTGGGGTGTGAGAGGTGAGGGTGTGACACCCATGGAAGGCACAATCTGCTGATAAAACACCCACAAACCTCAAGCATTAAAATATTCATGCCAGGAAAAAATGTATTACCTGATCTAATTTCTACTGTTTAGATGTTGGAAAAGACACAGTAAATTTCACGTATCCACAGTCTAGCAAGCCTTTGCCAGAACTTCCTGAGAAATATTACTGGGGTAATAGACCTGAGCAATACCATGCAGTCTCAAAATCAGTCAGAAGACTTTTGGAAATGGAGTACTGTGTGTGAAAGATGGGTTTATAATAGACTGAGCAAGCATCAGAAATTGCTTTGCTCTAGCACTTCTGCTTGTACTTAGCTGAGAATATAAACAGGCAACTCCTTAGGCAACACTGCTTTGGGAAGGCTTCACCACAGCCAGATGTGGAGATCTGGATTTGGACAGGCATGTTAAGAGCGTCACCAAAGCGAAAGGACAAAAATTATTGTTGAGGAACAAAGCCAAACTATCTTCAAGGAGATCATTTGCAGGAACAATGTTTTTCAGCTAGATTTTGGAAAGAAATAGTGACTACTGAGTATTGGCACTCCTGGTGGTGTACAGAGGGAGATGCCATTTATGTTTTCCCTCTTCCACTGAATTCCCGCTACAAGTCATCTGTACTCTGGGTATGATGTTAGATCCAAGGGGCAGTGGCAAGGCCTCAGGGCAAAGTGTCTGTACACAACTATTTCAAAGAGAGCTGAGGATGGGGACTGTTTCTGGATAAAATTTGCGGGGTCTAGACATGTCAGTTTGGAAGGAAGAACACAGAGGGAGCCGGCAATGGGATTGGTGATGCACGTTCTGTTTGGGACTGTGCAGGAAGAGAGCAGACTTTCTGGAGCTGCAGCCTTAGTCTGTCCATGTAGTGCAGTCTTGCTTCCTAAGCCTGCTGAGCTGAACTGCCTGACAGGAACCTTAGGCCACCAGGATCGAGCTGACAGCCCAGCCTGTACTTTGGTAGATCTTCCCTCACTGGGATTAAGCTGAACAATTGCTGATCAATTAGCATCCGATTCATGAAAGGCATGGGCTGATTTCCTTACTCACTGCCTTGCTGCTCACAGGCCAGAGCTCGTAAGTGAGGGGCCAGACCCAAAAGCCTGTAAATATCCACTGTACTGACTTCAATGAAGCTACTTTGGATTTACACTAATGAGGCAGAAAGTAGATTGTGGCTCTTGCTCATCACTTTGTAATCACTCTGGCTCCCTGAGACAAAGGCAGTGAATCAACAATGCTCATTATTTCATTTACTGCTTTGCTTAAGCCACCTGCCCTTTCTTTAGCTATTGAGTGTTTCTAAAGTAGCCTTCCATTTGCCAAGATAAAGCATAATAGCCTCTTTTATTACCTTGGATTTTTGTCTTCCTCATCATGTCAATTAGTGTTTGCATTTTAACAGAGATCCTGCCTGAAAGCATTCTATCCTCTAATGTCACAATTAGTGTTGCTTTCTGTTGGACCAATTATAGGTGATAATGTTACTATTTGACAGTGTTTGTGTTCTAATTAAGTGCCTGATTGCAAATTTGGTTCTCAATTCCAGCCAAGCTGCTTCTTTTTCATAGGTTATTCCCTAGCCACAGCTATCTACAGATCCCTGGAATTATGCATGGAAAATAAAAATAGGTGAGTCACCTCTTCTGTGAAATATTTTCTCACTTTCATCCAGATTCATCTTTCCTCTTTTGTTATTGAGTACCCTGAGCATTTTTTCTTATTTGGTGAGAATCTTTATCAAGGACAGAGCATGCCACAGATAAAAGCAGAATGGAGCTTCTGAATGACAAGTTTAATCCATCACTTAAAGCTCCTGCTTTCAATCGTCAGCCATGAACCACTGATTGTTAATATCACCCAGCACCAGGGTGCATCAGTACAACAGTTTTACCCATTAAGAAAAACAAACAAATCAATGCTGACTGTCAGGTTTTAAAATGGGAAACCCCATCCTATAAAGCAGGTTTGGGGACTAAAATGGAGTTAGATGAATCACTGTGCTTATAATGGGGGAAATGCCATTCTCATTAAAAAATACATTTATCTGATTTCATCTTACATTTAACACTATGTAGAACACCATGGGGACTTTTGACAGCATTACCTGTCCTGTAATTCTCCTTGCCTCACCTTACATAAATGCAGGGATCTACTTCTAAATCTGCACCAGTTAGCATGCCTTTGGATACTGGTGTGCACAAGAGAGGTTATAAAGCTCCCGTGTAAGAACAGAGCATGATGGAAGCTGGCAAACAGCACGTTTGTGCAGTGTGTGTTGTGATTTTTGTCCCTTGTAGGATCCAACACATCACCAATGGAGTGTGATTTTTTCCCTGATCACCTGAATGAGCAATACACAGGCACAAATACAATCTTGCCTTGCTTCAGTGCCCTCAAGTGAATTGTGCTCACAAGAGGGAAAAGGCCAATTTTATGGCATTTGAAGTGATGGTTGAAATTTTAAAAGCAGTCAAGCTAGCTACAACATTCCTGTTTCACAGATACCAAAGGACCTTGCAGTGGAATTCTGTATCTGGGAAGCAGTTTCTCCAAGAGGACTCAGCTGACTACGTTAATTCAGAAGAGCTGTATTGTGAAATGAAAAATATTTCAGCATCATGTAATGTCCCAGTGTGAAGCCTGGTCCTGTACTGACTGACACAAACTGCAGTTCACAGAAACAAAGCCTCACTGGAAAGCTCTTGGTGGGGCTTTGCTTCCACACTGCCAAGAGCTCTTTGCTGCCCAGTTACTCATGAGGCAGCTCCCAGCCGGGTCTTGCCTTCTCCCAAAGACATTTATCTGAATAGACTGCAAAACCAGTAAAGTTTTGGACACAGGATCCCTGTCTCTGGACCCTGCAGAGGAAGAGCAACCTGTAGCTCAGCTTCCCTGAGTTACCAGATCTAAATTGCTTTATAGTTTAGGGGATTTTCCCTGTAGGTGCTCTGGATTTATAATACACTTCTTTAGGGTTTTAGTTGAGCATATGGCTAAAACCTACAGACATGCTTATGGAAAGATTTAGAAGCACCATCTCCTTTTACTTGCAGCACAAGGAAATAATAAAATACTGTGTACATTTCTGTCTCCCTTCCCTTACTGCTCTCATAGGTTCTCAGGTGTTTGATATGCTCAGGAGTCCTCTTGAGGCCATGGCTTTTCCTCTGAAACACAGAACCTGCCTCCCTTTTGTAGCTATATCCCTTCTCCCTTAGCTAGTCCCCCTCTCAAGAAGGACATGCTGCCTTCCTCCTTCCTGTCCAGATTTCATATACCTGAAATTCTTCTGCATTTTGTCCAGGTCATTGTGCTTTGCGGTTTTCAAGGCTCCTACTGACTTTGAACCCCCTGTCTAAGATTGTAAACACCCTACTCTGTCTCCATGCTACATTGGAATGCATTTCACATAAATCCCAGGTATTCCTGCTTTTGCTGTTTCCAAGCATCAGCCAGACCACCTTCTTAGCACACAGACATGCTCCCCCCAAAATTGCTGTGAATAAAGGCTTTCTGCTTTCTAGGCTCATGGCTTGACACGTCGGTGGGGTTTGAAACAATTTTTGAATTCCTTATAGGCAGTAAGGCTCCTGTATCTCATTCTCTGGAAATGGATTAAGTTCACTGGGGGTCTCTGGATTATTATGTTAGGAACACAGGTCACATCTTAACTTATTGCAAATGCAGTGAAAATGACCTTTTCTGAGAGGTGACCTTAAATTCAGCTGGTATATACAACCAACCATTTTGTTTGATGTTTGTTGTGTTATCACAGAAGCATGATTTTTCCCATTTCAAAGCAAAAAATACTCACAGTTATTTACATTCTGTCTGTGAGGCTAATTTAATGCTGAGTCGAGCATTGTGAGAGAAATAATGAACAGTAAGTGCATATGCAAGAAACTTTAGGGAGTGGACTTCTCAGTCTGCTGATAAGGTGGCATCAAGGGCTGACAGCAGAATCAGCAAAGTGCTTAAAAATGAAGATGAACCCACTGCACTTAGGAGTTGCTTTTCCTCATTAATTTCCAAATGTAATCCTTCCCCAAAACTCAGTAAGTGACCAAGAGTGGGGACTGTAGCATCTCCCTCAGCTGTTGGCAGGGGGCAAGGCATGGTCGTGTCAAGAATTCTTTAAGAAATAAGTAGGGATATTGCCTTTCTGTGTGACAAATCTGTCAAATTTCCATTTGCCTTTGCTCTAAACTTTTTAGGTTGGATAAAAGGGCAGTAATACTCAACTGCAGAAGATTTCCTTTCATTTCTGAAAAATGTAATGCTGTTGCAGGCACATTTGGAACGTGTTGGTAGTACTCAGTAGCGACTGCAGTGCCTAACTTCAAATGGGAAAATGTTGGCTGGGGGCCTAATTTTTGTACACAGTGAACAAATGTCTTTGCCATTAGCTTCAGTGAGATTGTTGCTCAGCATCTGTGAGTTGTTACTCTGTGCTCCCAGATGTTGCTGATGTCAACTTTAGACACCCTGCCAAACACAGGAGGGTTTTTTAATAAAAAATACCCCAAAATTATGGAATGACCTCATAGTAAATATAATATTTCATTTCATTGTAAATTCAGAAAAAAATCCAAGTTCTGTATATTGCAGAGTGTAATGGAAGCCGTCCTCGGGAGTCCTCTTCACATGCCTGCCAATTTTAATGAAGCAGTTGGTTTCAGATAATTTAGAGATATATAATCTCCCAGGGGAGATAATAGGTTGAAGAAGCCAGAGATCTGTTTCACTGTTTCTCTTCATAGCATGGCTATGAAACCCCACCCTGCTAATCTGGAATTGTTTCACAGGTGCTTTGACATATATAAAGGAGGAGCTGTGCTAGCAGGGTCACAGATCTCTGAGACAAAGCTGAGGAAGTTCAGCAGCTCTGTGCTTGAAGCACTGATGATTCTGAGAACTGAAAGAAGACCATACAGTTCTGGAATAATACATGATAAAGGAACCCTGCCCTCATCCTTAGATTACTAATCCTTTCTTCTTGGCTTAAGTTTCTTCTGCTTGGGTATCTACAAAAATGAAACTCATTGCCTGTGTACCATGTGAACCAAGGTTTACTGGAGTTTGACAGGTCCTGAGATACGTCTGCCAGGCATTATTATTTGCCTCAAGCAGCGTTTTGTTAATATATTGAAGGTCTTGGCTTACAAAAGCCTCTAAAATCATTCATTGAGACATGCAGACATATTTGTAATTGCTTCTGGTTTTCAAATAGACACAGATGCTAGAAGTTGAAAAACTGTGTGCATCCTTCCTCTGCAGTAATTCCTAGGAATTCAGTGATGCCTTCTGGTCCTCTGGTCCTATGGCAAACAAAATGATAGGGCATAAAACAAATGCCAAATTTACAGATCTTTCAGGTAATGGAGAGAAAGCCCATTTCATAGAGAACCGAGTCTTTTCAAGAAAGTATTGCAGCTCTTTATGATGATATTCTTAGTGATTAAAGAAGGTGTTTTATAAAAGCTGCATAATCAGGCTGGTATTCTGTCTGAAATGACCCTTTTAGTCATCTTTCTATTCCATGGGAAGCTTTAATACTAACAAGCATAAACAAGCTAGGGTAAACCTTGAATTTACTGTTATTAATAGGTTTCAATCTGCTGCAATATCATCCCATGTCTCTCCAGGCAATTAAAGTTGTTTCTTGCTTTTAAAGGAGCTTTAATGGGTGCAGCCAATGGACCATCTATTATCATGAATGAACTCAGTTACTATCTTAGTCACGATCAATATTTGCTTACACCAAGTTAGGAAAAATACTGAAAGCTTAGAAAGTGGTTAAATGGCTGCTGATGTTAAGACAGCAGGAAAGCCTGAGAGCACTGATAAATGTACCCTTAAACAAGTGCAGTTTGTCTTGATATTTCTGTAGTCATCCAGGAAATAAGTGCTGATGATCATCTTTTCTGACACTGGTACTGCAAATTTGCATCAAGGAGATAAAGAATTACTAAATCTCTCAGTGGGGAAAGGTTAAAGATTAACTCGTTGTTTCCCTGATACGATGAAGAATGTGTTCTAAGAAGCAAATTCACTACAAAATGCTCTGCAAATAAGGCAAGCAGACAAACATTCATGTTCATACGTGTGACTGGCCTAAGAGGGAAAGCCACTGGTAGACAGTGACTGTGGGCTAAGGCCAACCAGCTCCATAAGAACTTAGCAGAGAAATATTGTGCCTCACTGGGGTGGCTTTGCTTCCCCTGCAGAACACAGGCAGCTTGCTGGGGCCAGAAGGATCAATAGTCTCAGAAGGGGCTAAGGAGCAAGTTTCATCAGAACCACGTCAACAGCCTCCCACAGGAGTCGGCTTCATCATCCCATCCGATGACTTAATCACTCCAGAGGGGAGCTGTTTGGTGATTCCAGTGTTGGAAGGGGAGTCCAGAGTTTCTGAACTCCATATTACTTCTTCTCTGATTGAGTCACTCAACATTTCTGCTTCAGTTTCCAGTTTTAAAAACTGGCTTCATACTCTGGGAATTGAAAGGCAGCTAGGAAGAAAGAAACTGAAAACGTAGGAGAAGCTAACAAAAGAAGTTCCAGGCTTTAGGACATCCTTTCCTTTCCTTTCCTTTCCTTTCCTTTCCTTTCCTTTCCTTTCCTTTCCTTTCCTTTCCTTTCCTTTCCTTTCCTTTCCTTTCCTTTCCTTC
>VWZW01000176.1:378619-458126 GCA_013397115.1 Edolisoma coerulescens
TCCCTTCCCTTCCCTTCCCTTCCCTATTTTCTTTTTAAGGTAAGGCCATCTCAAAGGCAGACAGAATGTTATTTTGTCCTGGAAGATCCTCAGTGGGAGATCCTAAAAACCTCCACCTTCTCCAGGTTTTACTGTCTTAGATGATTAAGGTTGCCTTTGCTTTAGCAAAGCCGTGAAAGGCTGACCTATATTGCAAAACAGGTTAGGATACAATTAATTTCTTTGGGCCCTGCTTGGAAGATGTCCCAGAGTATCCACAGAGCCTGCCAAGCAAGCCATCAACAAAAGATTACAGATTTCTGATGGAGAGGTTTGTTTATGGTCCATTCCCTACATTGTGATAGAATCATTCTGGCCAGGTGAAAGGAAGGCAAGAGCTTCCAATTAATCATTTACACTTCACAAATGAATCGTTAAAGTAACAATGGGTCAGTCATTTAATCTTCCTGAATCTTAATTATCTGTCTTGAAAGTGAGCTGAGATCACTGTTGTATGCATGGTATAGAGTTGAGAGACTCTATACCAGGTACTAATTTGTACTTCTTTTGCAAAGATGTGCAAGGCTTAGCTGGATTCAAAGGGCGATAAAACTGATGTCAGAAAAATGCATCCAGGTCTCTTAGAAAGAAAGTTGTGGCTTCCCCAAAACCCCTCAGATATCAGCTTTGGGCACAGGTAAGTATGATCCCGGGAGATTGTTCTGCAGGTCCTCTGAGACTGACTGACAGCCCTGAGGATAAAGAGCACTGGCCAAACCAAAACATCAAAAAGTGGTTTGATTTATTCAGACCTGAAACAAACAAGTGAAGAAAGGAGAGCAGTTTTCCAGTATGAAATACTCCCTTATTCCCCTCTTCCATTTCCTCTCATCAATCATTTCAACCAAATAAAATGTCAGGTTGTTTTTAGGTTGGTTTTGTTTGTCCTTCTGTTTCAAAACATAAGTGTAAATATTTTAGTGAAACATTCTCCTTTGGGAAACAGCAAACAAACAATTTTAGCCTTCAGTCAGAAATGTCTGTTGCTAACAAATCACTTATTAACATGGTTCATAATCAGATTTTGACTGACCTAAATCTGCATTTTTCAAGAAGTGCAATATTCAACCAGAAAAGTGTTCAACCCTGAACTGGCAGCTGCTCTCCAGCCTCTTGTAGAATGAGATCTGTTCCCTCTTTTCCAAACATTTAGCATGAAGAAGAGGTCCAATTCTATGCCATCTATGCATCAAACTTGAGCACAACCAGTGTGAAAAAGTTTATTTTCACAGGTCAGTGCAAAGTCTGGCCATGCAGAACGTTCACACAGTTTATTAGAAGTGCTGGGAGCTTCCTGGACATTTCTTAACCATATTCAGTATTCAGCCTAACTCTAATGAATGCTTGGATAGGCATCCAAGCAAGAAAACAAGAAAATCCAGTTGAAACAAGAAATAACTCTATTTTAATCACATGTTGAATTGCACCATTTCAGTGCATCCCTTCCTGATTGCTTTATAATATTAACAAAAAAAACAAAAACCAACCAAAAACCTCCAAACAACAACAGCAACAGAAGGAAACCTGCTTCCCTACACAGTTCATTCTCTTACTACCCCCAAAAAATGATCACACACTTTGCTAACATATTTGCTTGTTTTAAAGCAATTTAAGCTTCTGCTGCATTCTGTACTTGCTTTTCTCAGGCTTTAATCCAGAGAGGGGCAGAGCAAGCTCAGCTGCCTCCTGAAGCTGAGGCAAGGCCCTTGGAGACTAGGGCTTCTGAGACTGTTTTATTTTCATTGGCTTCAGACTTACAAGTCTTTGTTTTTCATCTTCCTCTAAAGTTACTTTAATTAAAACGAAACAAGTCAGAAAATCCCACATTTCTCCAAAGCAAGGTCCAAAATAGCCTTGTCTCTTTGTGTTTGCTTACTAGGTCCTCCTAGGAGTTAGGCTTCCAATTTAAGAGCACGTTGTATTCATGTGAAGGGGGGGGAGGATGGAAATTTCCACTCTGAGAATTTTCCTTAGAATGTTTCTGTTGGGAACTGTTCTGCATAAAAGAACAAATTTTCCATAGAAGAAAGTGCAACTTTCATCTTCCTAATACACATATCGTTTGACATCCAACTGAATCACGCAGAAATAATACGATGCCAATGTTGAAAAGCTGTGCTCCTGTCCCAGTGCCGGATGACTGGGAGCTGGGAGTGAGACACAGTGGTGAAAAGCCAGTCTGAATCCAAGGTGCATCAGGCCAGCTTTTGTTGGTGGAGACAGGGAAATACCACTTACAGGGTTGGTAAGGCCTTGTTCCTGATACCACAGTTCCTGCCACCTCTGTTCAAAGCAGAGAAACTGAAGTTAGCAGGGGTGAAGAGAAGGGTTTCTTTCCTCAGCCACAGAATATCTATCTTATGAAAAGAGAGAAAAGAACGTGGTTTATTTGGGCTAGTGAAACAAGACTGGAGATGGGAGAAAATTACTCTGTATACATATATTGAGGAGTAA
This sequence comes from Edolisoma coerulescens, assembly GCA_013397115.1. Taxonomy (NCBI): domain Eukaryota; kingdom Metazoa; phylum Chordata; class Aves; order Passeriformes; family Campephagidae; genus Edolisoma; species Edolisoma coerulescens. Next base: position 381,113 of record VWZW01000176.1, read on the forward strand.
ATATTGTGGAGGGAGGAGAATTATTTAACCTAAAGAATAATGCTGGAACAAGATCAAATGGATATAAATTGGTCATGAATAAATTTAGACTGGAAATTGGGGAAGGTTTCCAACCATCAGAAGAATGACATTCTGGAATAGCCTTTCAAATAGAGTAGTGATGGGCAGAAACTTCAATTTATACTTGTGATATGAGTCCTTGAAACACCAAGTGGGTTTGAAAAAAAAAGATGCTGCTACATTACATGTTTACATAAAATTTATTCCATGCTCTGGAGCTTCTACTGATTACCTGCCAGGGACAGAAAGAATTTTTTCCACTTCATACATAATTTTGATTCTATAGCTGTACTGGTTTTGGCTGGGATAGAGTTAATTTTCTGCTTCGTAGCTTGTGAGTGCTGTTTGGGATTTAGGATGAGGATAATGTTGATAACACACTGATGTTTTAGTTGTTGCTAGGAAGGCTTACTCTAAAAATCAAGGACTTTACAGTTTCCCATGCTCTGCCAGCGAGGAGAACAAGAAGCTGGGAGGGAAAACAGCCAGGACAGCTGACAAAAACTGGCCACAGGGATATTCCATATCACAGAATGTCATGCTCAGTGTATAAACTGGGGGGGGTAGTTGGCCAGGAGGGGCCAATTGCTGCCAGGGGATGAACTGGGCATCAGTCAGACAGTTGTGAGCAATTGTGTTGTGCATCACTTGTTTCTCCTGGGTTTTATCTCTCTCTACTTCTCCTTTCCATTATTATTATTATTGTTGTTGGCATTATTATAATTATTATCACGATTTGTTATTATTATGGCTTTTATTTTGTTTTATCATTAGGGGGATTTTTATTTCAATTATTAAACTGCTCCTAACTCACAAGTTTTACATATTTTTTTTCCAGTTCTCCACCCTGTGGGGGACAGGTGGAGCAAGTGAGCAGCTGTGTGGTTATCAGCTGCTTGCTGGAGTTAAACCACGACATGAGCTTTTTTTCCTTCTTTGCCCTGAAATATCATGAGGAAGCAGAGGTAAATGCATAGACATTTTTCAAAGTATTAAAAGCTTCCAGGTGGATTTGATGATGTAATTATCCACATACCTGGGTATCTACTGATGTAATGTCAGTGGGTAATTTTCTCCTAGTTCAGTTTTTACTCAGGGGCATAGGTTTGTGCACCACCTAAGACCACCTGAGAATTTAATCTAACATATCCTGAATATTATTATACCCAAAATATTATTGACAAAGTCAGTCTGTTGCTTCCTGCCTGTCCTAGATGATGGCTGCGGCCAAAAAACTGTGATGACACTCTAAGACTCCTGATAGGGCATGAAAAACATTCAGTGTCAGGCAAGGGCTGGTGGAGTAAGACCAAGCAGTCATTCCATAGTGCTCAGTCTGACTAATCAGGATACAGGTCCTCCTGTGAGTCTTGACACTTTGAAACACAGAGGGTGATGAAGTGATGTTGCTGTTGCTACAAGAATGCCTCTTGCCCAGCATTCATTTTATCCTCTTTGTCTTATGGCCAAAGAGCAACAGTCACATGGTGTGGTGCTGTTTCCTGTTCCTTGCATCCAAACCTGAATCAAAATCCCAAAGGTTTTCAGCATGGTGAGACATGGAAAGAGTTAGTATTTTATCAAGGCAGTGACCATTCTGCATCATCACTAGTCAGTCAGGCACTTCCCCTCCAAGATCAGCTGTGAAGCATGAAGTGCAAAGGAAGCCCATATCCACACTTTAGGGTCAGCTTTCCATAGCATTTTCCTTTCCATACTTGCCAGCACTTTTATACAGCTGCCAGCCTCATTTTCCAACCCAATACCATCATGCTGAAGCTTCTTGCAAGACAGTTTTAAAATAAGCCTAGACAGAACTCAGTCCCGCCTTTCCCTCTGAGAAAACTCCTCACCTTTCAGCCCATGCTGGACACTACTGCCAGCCTCTCCTTCCTCTCTCCTGACCTGTGTCAGGATCTGACATGAAAGACCATTTCCATTCTACAACCTGTCTGTGGTGTCTTGCAGCTCATCACTGGTCATTTATCTTCTTGATCTGCTAATTATACAGGGCCAGCTGGCTCCCAAGTCCATGCTGGGACAGCAGACTCTGGTGCAGTATCCCTGTAGCCCATGAAGCCCATGAGAGTTGGAGTTGATGTTAGCATTTACAACTGGGAATGCTCTAAGTGAAATTTTTACCCATTCCTTTATGTATCCAAGAGGAAAGTCCACTTGGTCTGCAGATACCCTTGATCCTGAAGATTCTGCTAACCCCAGTAGCCCATTGTCTCCACTTCAAGCACATATCTTAGTTTAAAAAAGGTTAAAGGATTAAGTCTTTCAATTCTGTCCATCATGCAAAGTCCATCTCTCAGCTGCTTTACAGAAACCAGTAATGTAGCTTCAGAGATAAATAAGAGCAGGAAGGTAGAAGTAAGGGAGAAGGGAGGAGTTTTCAGCTGAGACTTGGAATGAGATGGAAAGCCACTGAAGCAGAGAAATACAGACAAGCCTGTTCTAGATGGCAGGAGGCATAGAAGAGAAGTTGCTCATCCCACCTCTGGTCAGATTGCATGAAGGGACAGAGAAAAGCAAAAGCTGATTAACCTAAATGGCATCACATGCAGGAAAAAAAAAAAAAGGCTTCTCTGCACTGGATGCAGTGAATCTGTAGAATATGCTACAGAGAAAGCCAAAGAGCTAAATAAATAAGGCTGGATTTTTATAAGAGTTTGGTCACTGTGGGATTATTAATAACATGCAGAGCAGTGTCAGGTAACTTAGAGGTGATCAAATTTCAAATCTTCCTAGGATAAGCCACCAAGACATGCTAACCTTGGGATGTAAATGCTCAAATGAAATCCCACTACTAACTGGGAGCATTACAGAAATGTGTTCCCATCTGCAAGAACTGAATGGTGATCACTGCTGGAAAACAGACACTTGCCACACTGACCACTGCTTATGCTGTTTCTCTGTGACCTTGGTGCTATTTATACTTGTCAATTATGCTGTTCCTCTTCATCTGGTTATTCAAATCTGAGTATTTCTTCCTTTATATAGTCAGGGAAACAGTGAAGTGTTGTGCCTCCCTATCCGCACTCCTGGAGGATTACTGAAGGTCAAAGCTGGGATAACCAGCATTTACTTCATGCAGGTTTGCTATTATCTGAGCAGTTCAATTAAGATGAGGCTGAAAGGAAAGCAGCTGGGGCTTTAAAAGCTCATATCTCTCAACAAGCCCATCTTCGTGCCCCATATGTTTTATCTGCTTCCCTCCTGTTCTCAGAGAGCCCTGGGATTGCCCAAAATGTATTCAATATATTGAGACCTTCAGTTACTGCACAGCCACACACACACACACACACACACACACACACACACACAAAAAATACACTGCCTTTCCTCTTTGGGACTCTTTGGGATTTTTTAGGTATTTAGCAGATTGGAATAACCAGGAACAACAAAAATTACATTAATTTCATTTGGAAATAAATAAGCATAATTTTTAAGAGAAGGTAGGGAAATTCCTTCTCTCCCTTTTTAACCTGCTACATCCAAGCCATTCTATGATATGATATGATATGATATGATATGATATGATATGATACAATTCATTAGTTACAAGGACATTCTCTGCTCTTACATTCTCTGCTCACACCTTTTCATCTGCTTTGGGCTGCCCCCAAGACCTGATGCAAGGCAGTCCTGCCTCATTTCTGCAAGATTCCTGGCTGAACGTTCCTGACATGCACAGGCAGCGCTGGGCTCAGCAGGAACGGCAGTGGAACAGCCACACGCCAGCTGGTGAGGGCACTGCAGCATTGGTGACCAGCTTGGAATAAAAGCACAGTAATTAAAGTATCTATTCAGGAACTGAGGGAAGAAGGAGCATTAGGAATGTACCTAGAAAGAAACTTGAGTTTGGGTAGTGGGCACCGACAAATGACTCCTGCCTCTACTGAAGCCATCTCCAGTGCCACAAAAAATGCAAAACTCACATGCCCTAAAAACAGAAAGAGAGAAACACCAGGAAAATGAGTGGAAAGGTGCTGGGTGAATCAGAGGTCGATGGAGCATGGAAGCAGGAGCATACCCTGCTGGTGTGGAGTGGGTGTGAGGGCTGAGGGACACAAGTATTCTGCAAGCATCCTTTATTACTAGCTGGAAGCACAGGTGAGAAACATGAGACATTTCCTATTATGTGCTTATTTCAATTGCTGCCTCTTTGAATCCAGGACTGGCAGGGCTAAAAGCTACAAATCACATTCTGGCTCACTCTAACTGGGCTAAACTCTAAGGAGTCTAACTCTTCACTTAAAAAGACAAAACCAATTACAAACAACCTTCTTCTGAGGACAAAAAGACCAGCTTGCTAATGAGGGTCTAAGAGGTGGTCATTCCATTGTAAAAGACACATCATCCCACTGTTCATTTAAATGTCTCCTTCAATAGCCATATTTTTGTCTATGAAGACTCAGAGTACAATATTTATTCCTACTTTCCAAAGTGTTGCCCCAAGGATTTTAATGGTTACACTAATTTTATTCCACGTAATGGAGATGCCCTTTAAATGGGAAATGAGGAATTATATAGTCTGGATAATATGCTCTACTATGGTCTTCCCATTTGGCTTGGGAGCCAATATAGAACAAATTCCAGAACTTAGATTTTTGGAAGAAAGGGAAAATTTTATCTATTTGCCACTCTAGGTAGGTTCCCTTTACTAATTGGGCTTCCTTGCCCAGAAACAGGACCAAAAACCATCTATGGGAGAAAATTCCTCAGTGCAAACTAACAAAACAACCATAAAAAGGGGTCTTGTTTTATGACATGCTCCATTGGAATTGCAGCATTCTGCCTATGTGGGCATATTTTCTAACACATTATGCAGAAACAAGTCAGGGAAGATGCTGAGGATTGTAATTTTCTAATTTAATTCTGCCATTTCCAGTAATGGAAAGCCATACTATGGCTATTTATCTTCATAAGTGACAGATGCATTTCATTAAAACTTCCTTAAATAATTTCTCATGGCACTTGAAGGAAGAAAATAAGGAGTGAGAAGATATCTGTTTTGTAAGCACACACGCATCGAGGTTTTGAGAGATGTTAAACACGCAAATGATCTATGGCTGCATTAAAGAGGTCAAGTAAAAAGACATTTGTCTGGTGTTTTTTGCAGTGTTGATGCCTGTTGAACTCATCATGAAGCAATCTGACATTGACTGTTGCTGGATGAAAATACGCTAATAATATCCCCCTACACGGATATAATGAGTGCCACTTGGGAGAATCCCAAAGCTCGGTGTAATGCTGTGACAGGCAGATGCTCCTCTTCCAAATACTGCTGAAATGCTGCCATATAAGAGCGGGAGGATGCAGCAGCTGCAGAGCAAGTGACTCTGCAGAATAATTTGGCCAAGAAGTGAAGAACTTTGTATTCAGTTGAAACTGCATTTAAATAAGCAATGTTCCAGGGCAGGTGAATAGTCACCTAATTCTCTTTGTGTGCCAGACAACTGATAGTGGTGCAATAAAATCTCTTTTGAAGAAATCTGCATCATGTACTGATGTAGCTCTAAAGGGTGTTCTGTGTAAAGTCCTAGCACAGGTCTTGGCATATATAGGTTTTGCATGGAAGTAATGAAAGCATCACAGGGGAAGAGCTGTGGGTGAGATCATGTACCATTTTTCTGTTGTCCTCATACTCCATATAGCTCAGGGAAGCCTGAAGGCTTGTATCAGTTCCTAGAGGGTCATTAGGTCAAAGAAAATTACCAGTGCATCTGAATTTTCCTCACCCATTCAGTAAATCCATACAGAAGGAAATGGGATGGAGAGGTTTAGAGGTAGCACTGTCATTATGTGCTCCTCAGTTTCCCATTTAGAGAAACTTTTTAACTTAGGAGGTTGGCAAAAAGGACAGAGTGGCAAAGAGAGCCTTGCCCAAACTCCTGCCTCACAAGCCTATCATCCAGTCTAGCAACCACTGCCCAACAGTGCCAGCAAAAAGGTCAGTGGCTAGGTGAGCTGTTGAGAAAGAATTCACCTCTAGCTGAAGGAGGAGAGAATTTCCATATGCTGGTGGTATGGATGGGTAAGTTTTCATGGTCTGTAACAATGCTGGTTTTACTCCAGGGTTCCTTGTTAAGGCCCCAGAGCTGTCAAGCAAGCTGGAAGAGTGCCTGCAGCACCTGTTGCTATCCCCCTGGCACTCAGTAGATCCCTGTTTATTTGGCCTCATCACCTTTCCCTCACTTTACATTTGCTCTCAGCAAATAAACCCAAGGGAATAAGCTGTTCAGGAAATGCTGCCCTCTCTTTGGTTCGTGAATCTTCCAGTCCCTTCTCACTCTTATTCCAAACTACTGACAGAACATGCTCCATTTGCTATTCTTCCCCAGTGGAGTTTGTTGACATAGACGTCATGATGAGTAGTAGAGCACTGTAAATCAATATGGACCAGATAGGTGGTCTTCTTTCTACACTGACTGGAGAAATGCTAACTCTCTGATGAAAAAGTCACCTTCTTAATGGGAACATTAGCAAATGTGCCAAAGGTTGCTTCCTTCATCCTACTTAGAAGATGTGGTTTCCATAAGTAGAGTGATCTGGATGCTTTTCAGCTGAATGGCAGACCCACCTGGTTCAGAGCAGCATCACCCAGGGCTTGGTAGGAAAGCCACACTTTGGGCCAGTATCTGCCTCCTCCCTCCAGCCAACCTGCAACCTGCTATGAGTGTCAGGGCACCACTGCCCAATACCCCATGTACTTCATCAGGAACTAACCTCCTTTGAAAACCCTCTGAAGGTATTTTATGTCATGGTCATTCTCAAGTTACCTGAACCAGTTTAACAGTCAGCACCAGGCCTCTCAAATAAAGGCCCTCAACCAGCGGTACGAGTTCAGCATGAAAACTGGGGCCAGCACACGTAAGACCTTCCCTTCCTCTTCCCCCACTGCTCCTGAAGTGAGTCTTTATTCCTGTATTACGGCAATGCTGTATGAGAAGGTGAGGCAGAACTCCTGCAGGCCCCTTTCCTTGCTCTGTTGAGTCACTGTGGCTCTGGCTGGCCCTGGCTGCAGGTGGGTGAGAATACTTATTTTGGCAGAGAGGACCAGTGTAGAAGAAGTCACAGAGACTCAGCTCAGGGGAGCTTGGCTGGCAACAGGAGCTGATGTCAACTCATCAATAAAACCAAGCTTCAGAGGGGGCTGAGCTTTCTTACTCATGCTCTGGTGTTCAGAGCATGACTCAACTCATTCCCAACGCACGACACTCGAGGGCTACATGGAAAGTCTTTCATCTGCAGCATTTTGTCTGGGCTGCTCCTGCCACCACCTCTTCCTTTCCCCTTGTGTTTCCATCCAGGTGATTAGTTAGGACTGACGTTCAATGCTGCTGTGGAATGGCTCAATGGTTACCAAAAAAGCAGAAGTTCAAGGGGCGAAGTAAAAATTCCTTTGCAGTTAATCACTGGCCCCACTGTGGAACTCATCAAACTTTGAGGAAGTAATTGGAGCTATTTGCACTTGTGGAAAATGGGAAAGACAAAAGTACAGGAAATTGTTTGTTGTTTCACTCTCAGTATCACAGCTATGATTACTCTCTTTTTGGATGAGATTCCCTTAGAAGAAGTGGCTTCCAGCAAAAGGATAAAGAGACCAGTCAGAATTTGTTTAGTTTGTTTGCTTTGAAAAATCCTTTTCGTGCTTTCTCTGATCCCTAAAGACAATCTTGGTGCATGTAAGAAACACCCCCTGGACAATGAGGAGCTGTAAGGAGGGTCCAGTTGAACACTCTGCTGTGCCAACTTCACCAGTCAGATATTTAAAAGTGAGGAGGGTTAACTAGAGCTCTTAGTGCATCCAAGACACACAAGAAAGAACATTTTTGGTCAGAAATTGTTCTTATATGTAGAAAAGTAACTTTGTAATAGAATTGACAGCTGTGCACTCTTGCTGAGTGTGTGGAACAGAGACTTCAATAAGGTTGACCATCAGATGAGGCACAGGCAGAAAATACAGTAAGTACACTGTCCTGAGCATCAGGTCTCTGACTCTGAAGGGACAGACTGGTCCATCCTCCCAGATGATGGATCCCAAGGTGGCCTGCGATCCCTCTGAACACACCTGCATCCTGTACTTCCTGGAAAGTTCCTTGGAAATCACTGCAGCAAGAGTCTCTCCCAAGACCAAATTCCCTAACTGGAAACCACAACCGTGGAACTGTGAAGGGAATAGGGCTTTCTGAGAACTACTTCCTTTTGACCAAAGCATGCCAAGAGTTTAGCTTGACATCTCTATCTTGATTTCCACATAATTGCTGTGAATTGCCTCCCTCCTGAGATACAGGTTTATGCAGCAGCACTTAAAATTGTGACCTGAGGAAACTCAGAGTACTTCAGAAAACTCCATGTCCACGAAAACACCTCCTGCCAGCCCTTCTGAGGCCATGGCAGTGTATGGCAATGATGAAATGCCTAGTAATACACTAGACCAGATCTTTATCTGACATAAACCAGTGTGGTGAGATAGTTTTCAAGCCATTTGTAATTGGAAATCAACATGATTAGGAGCATCATGCACAAGGAGAGAATGTTGAAGTCATATTTGTCTTTTTCTTGCCTGTTTCTTGGTTATGGTATTATCACTGTCATGGACCTATAGTACTCCTTTGTCTCATTGCAAGGATAGAGAACTTGAGTCAATTTGGAGTATACAACACACAGACTTGTGACTGTGTATTATAACATCTGTCATTGTATCAGGTTAATATTGTTGGATAGAGTTTTTCTTTTCCAAATTCGAGTTTTTCCATCTGCAGAAAAGCAAGGGAACAACCAACAAAGAAAATAAATGATCCTTTTTCCTTTTTTTTTTGGTTGCATAATTTTAATGAGATTTAAATTCTTAATTCCACTGGAGTTGGCCCTAAACAAGTGATGTACTCATCCAAATGCTATGGGGATAAGAGCTATGTAGCAACTGAAATATTTAATCAGAAACTGAAATAAACCTTATAAGCATGTCCAAGCCATTTTACATCAAAGTGAATGACAGCACCTCTAACCAGTGATAGAAGCACAAGAGTGATCACTAGAAAATTAATCACAGAGTCATAGAATGGCCTGGATTGGAAGGGACCTTAAAGATCACCCAGTTCCAGCTTCCCTGCCATAAGCAGGGATGCAAACCACTAGACCAGGTTGCTAAAAAGCCCCATTTAACCTGGCCTTGAACACTTCTAGGGATGGGGCATCCACAGCTTCTCTGGGAAACCTGCACCAGTATCTCACCATGCTCACAGTAAAGAATTTCTTCCTAACATCTAATCTAACTCTCTCCTCTTTTAGATTAAAACTCTTCCCCCTTGTCCTATCATTATCTGCCCATGTAAAAAGTTGTTCATTCTCTTTTTTATAAGCCCCCTTTAAGTAGAGAACGGCCACAATGAAGCTTCCCTGGAGCCTGGTCTTTTCCAGACTGAACAACCTCAACTCTCTCAGCCTGTCCTCTTAGGAGAAGTGCTCCAGCCCTCCAATCATCTTCCTGGACCTCCTCTGGATGAGTTCCAGCAGGTTCATATCTTGTGTTGAGGACCCCAGGCCTGGATGCAGCCCTCCCAGTGGGGTCACATGAGCAGAATCACCTTCCAGAATAAGTCTGGCCTTCTGGATTGGGAGTGCACACTGCTGACTCATCTCCAGCTTTTCATCTATGAGAACCCCCAAGACCCTCTCTGCAGGGCTGCTCTCAAAGAGTTCCTCATGGGTCCACACAATTAGCCTGATTCTTTTTTTTTTTATTTAAGGTATGATACTATTTTTAACATGTGGGAAATAAATAAATCCCAGTAATAATGTTGCACTGCGTTCTGACATTTTCTGATTGTCAGGAGAATTGAGAGTCACGTGGATTTGTCAGATGGCACACGAGAAAATGCAAAGTACGGTGGCAAACATGACACAAATGTAGGAGTTAAGTCCTGCTTTCATTTGTGCCATGCAGACTCTTGGTAGAAGCCTATTTTGGACATTCACTAGGGTGTATAAGATCAGAATATTAAACTGTGACTTGCCTTTTAAGGCATGCCATTGCCTATGATTTTTTAAGGGCATCTATGAGGACGTACACATAATGTATATGATAATGATGATGATGATGATGATTATATATCTGGAAACAGCTCCTCTGAAATCTGCATGCACATCATTTAAATGGCCAGCTCCGTTCCTGGGTTTTGTGTCTTTCTTCCTATATCTATAATCTTTCCTTTTAAGACATTCATTGGCTATAACTGATGGAGTTAATGCTTTTGTTTTTACCTCTGCAGGGCCCATTTTTAGAAGTCATCTTGTCACTCTCTCATTCACTGCCCTTGCCCTCCCTCTTCCTTCTTACTCTGTTAAATCAGACTCCATTTTTCCTCCAATTGCTCTGCACAACCTTGCATTCTGCACATTGACCTTTCATATGCTGCCGTTTGGATCACCAGCTCTAGCCATTACATTAGCAACACACAATTACACCCTCAAGGTAGACTCAAGTGCAGATCCTACCTCTACATAAATACCTTAATGAATGGAAAGGTGCTGATGTATGTTTGAAGTATGTTTTCAGCTCACGTACGAGAGAAGGATTCTGCAGAGACGTGAAACCATGGGTAGTGATGGGAGCATTTCCCAAATGTTTCTGTTCTGCCACAGTGCCCTCTGTATGGTGCTGCTCTCTGAAGTGCCCAAGCATTGTATTTTTTTCTAGAGGGTATTGCCAAAGCCACACCCAGATGTCACAACGGGGCTGTCACATATAGTGAGCTCAGATGGTCAGCTCTTACTTGGTCTGAGCACTTTCAGAAAAAATGTTCTTGGTGACTTAATTGGTCAATTTTCCTTTTGGTAAGAACCCCCATCCTGATATGCTGTAGTTTTGTGGTATCTGTTGCTGTTTGGGAGTGTGATGCAGCCATTAAAACACCTATGCTTTTTTCCTATTCTTTTTCTTTTTTTTCATTCAGGAAAAAACATTCATTTTTCTGTGAACACACACCAGAACTAAAGCAATTCTGGCCTCCCTCCCAACAAAAGAAAAATTGGAAAATGAAAGATGCTGAATCTGGAAAATGAAAGAATCTTCCCCATGGTTATGTGGGTAATGAACATAGAGATACATGGGTCATGATCTAATGTCTTTGTCATAGTCTTACAGTTGTGATAAATTGAGCAACATGTGAAGTGGTGGTTTTCAACCCATTCAAGGTATTGTTTGTCCAGAATATCACAACTAAAATTTGCTCTCACTCCAGACCACTAAGAACGAACTCTCTTTCTCCCTTCCAGGAGGAATCCTGCTGTGAGAAGAGATGGGAACTGGACAAAAGGAACAGTGTGAAGCTGTCCCATACCATCTCTGCGGAGAAAGAGGTATCAGTCTGCACAGTGTCTCTCAAAGGCCCTGCTGGGCATGCAATACTGACTGTACATTTGGCCTGGAGGAGAATCTCACCACAGATACCAATATCAATTCAAATAGCCATAGTTCACCAAAAGAACCATCAGATATTATTTTACATAAAAGCATGTAATATTGCTCTTACATTCTTCACTAATTTGACTTTGCAAATGGGTTCCTCCTCCAATTCACAGAAATCTTGCTTTAGCTTTGTTTACAAAAAAATTCCCTCTAAGATGGGTAAGTGTAAAAAAATCTGTGGCATGAGTGGTTAGTGTGTTTAATGAACCAGTTCAAAAGAAGTGAGGAAAAGAGACCACTTCTGAAAGATCCCGGATGGAAACCAACTTGTTTCCAGTGGAGCTTCTTCCCTCCAGCATATTCTAGGTTATGCCAGTATTTGATATGATAACCTCAATAAAATCCAAAGTGAAGTGATGGAATAAGTAAGTGTGTGGCAAAAAGAAAGGGAATTTAGCCTACTTTTGCACTCCTTATAGCAAGGCTTATTCAAACTGTGTCCCTCATAGAAAAGCTTCTTCACTGAGAGTATCCTGAGGAGAGATGCTGGGTCAATCAATGACTGCCTCGGTGGATCTTCGATCAGCTGGCAAACACACGCAGCCTCTGGCTGAGGCAGCTTTCAGAGAGACTGACTTCAAATATGCAGTGCCTTTTTGCTGGGCTTGAAAGGATCAATGGCAGCAAAACCTAAGCAAGCTGACAACATGGGCTCTGTTGGGATAAACACAACTGAAACGCTGCAAGGATTTTGAAATTGGGAGAATATGGCATTTCTTTGTATATCATGTGCAGAAGAAGAGCTGTTGCACAAACATTTGGAAGCTTAGGTCAATTTTCATCATCCAAGGATTTAAGCCAAATTAATTCACCTTTTTTTTCTCAATTAATTAGACAAGCCTTCTTGCTGGACCAGCAGGTCAATAAGACAGCCCATAGCTGAGGGTTTCTAAGCAGTTTTATCCCATTGCTACCAGGGTTTGACTTTTTTTCCTTTGCCTGCAGGGTCGCAGTGTCACACAGGCAGGGATTCTGCTGGTACAGGATCTCCGCAACTCCCCTTCCTCCAGCCTGTGCTGTACTGCTCTAGTGCCATCCTCAACAGCCAAGCCACAAACCTGGGATGAGGAGCTGATTTATAGCAGAATGCAATGCCATGGCATAACCCAGGCCATCAGGGAAGTCTGAATGCATTTGGGACAATCATTTATGACTGGCGAAAAGGGAAAAAAAAAAAAGAAAATAGTGAGGAGGAAATTGCTACTTTTGATTTTGACATTTTCTAATATAAATCCTTTTATTTTTCATCCCAGTGGGATCTTTCAAGGCTAAATTCAGTCATGCTTACTTTTCAGAAGCTAAAACAAACGAGTCTCCCTGCAACACACAACTGAATTCAGTTCAAAGCTAAAGCCTCTTGGTCAGGTTTCCCTCTGGGTCAACTCAGACAGATACAAATTTTCCTGCTTTACCCATGCTGCTGCAGAACAGGGAATAAACTGTCTGCACAGCTCAGCCATTACAATATGTTTCCACATTTAGCCTGCTCAAGAAGCAGGTGCTGGTGGGAAGTACAGCGTTCACATCCAGCACACGTCCCCACTGACACACTTTTAATGCAGAACATAAAAATATACAATAAAAATATTTATGCAAAAGTTGAAGAATGGGCTGTGAGCTCTCAGCAGATAATTCTGTTTTCAGTGGGATAAGCAATTTTTCACATGCTTTGGCAAATTTTAGCCTAATTAAAAGAACAAGTAGGTAACTACTGATAGTATACGTGGATAAATTAGAGCAATAATCTAGTCATCTATCCCAAACCTATCCAGAAATTTATGAGGACTGTGATGAGGTGCTGATGGGCCCCTTACAACAGAGACCATAATGAGGCCAAAGGACTCAGGATTAGAACTTTACATGTCCTTTGAAATTTTGTAGCTCAGGGCTAGTGTTGTTCAGTTGCAGTAAGAGGCATGCAGAGTGGTAGAAAAACCCATCACCCCATGCATGTCGCTCTTACACACTCTTAATGACTTGTTTAATCCACTGTGCTCTGCTGTCACATTTTTTTCTTTCAGCTCCTGCAAACTGATCTCTCTTCGTCTGGCTCCACTTGTCATACTTCAGTATTTCAGTCACAACAACCCCGTGTGACGCTACAGGCTGGGGGCAGAGTGGCTGGAAAGCTGCCCAGCAGACAAGGACCTGAGGGTGCTGGTTGACAGCACTGAACATGAGCCAGCTATGCCCAGGTGGCCAAGAAAGCCAGCGGCATCCTGGCCTGGATCAGCATTAGTGTGGCCAGCAGGACTGGGCCAGTGAGTGTCCCTCTATACTTGGCACTGGTGAGGCCATACCTTAAGTCCTGTGTCCACTTCTGGGCCCCTCACTACAAGAAAGACATGGAAGTGCTGGAGAGACTCCAGAGAAGGACAATGGAGCTGGGGAAGGGTCTGGAGCACAAATCTGATGAGGAGCAGCTGAGGGAGCTGGGGGTGCTTAGCCTGGAGCAAAGGAGGCTCAGGGATGACCTTATCACTCTCTACAACCACCTGAAAGGAGGTTGCAGCTAGGTGGGTGTCAGCCTCTTCTCCCAGGCAGCCAGTGGAAATGGCCTCAAGTTGTACCAGGGGAGGTTCCCTTTGGATATCAGGAAGAATTCTTTCACTGAAAGGCGGGGTTAAACACTGGAAAGGCCATGGAGGTTGTGGAGCCACCCACCACATTGTCTTGTGAAAACCTGCTTACTTCATTTCCACAGGTGTCCACTTTCTGCCATCCTTGATGGTCAAGGCCTGGATATTTCCCTATGATTTTATAAAATAGGATGCAGGGCAGTTAAATAAAACAACAAAACTAACTGAAAAGGCCATCCTTCTATAAGTACAATGTTGTACCTTTCTGACTCACGTTCTGGCTTCCTCCCATCCCCCTCCCCTCAAGAGGAAAAATCCATGCTGGATCCCAAGACCTGGGCATTGTCTGACATCTTCACATCAGGAAACTCTGGCAGTGACTGCCCCTGCTCCCTGATGTTTGATCCCAGGCCTCCCACACACATCAAGATATAGGAGGCTCAGTACCTTGGAGGCCAGAATGGTAAGAAACACAAATCCCTGCTGAGAATGCAGGAGATGTGAGTCAGCATGAGCAAGACCCAGATTACTGTGAACAACACCCCAGCCGAGCAATAGCAACTTAATCATAGTCAGAGTCAGTATTGTGCTCTTACCGAAACAACCAACATCTCCATTTTCCAGGATCCATAGGAATACTGTGCCATTTAATATTTTGCATTCTGACTGCTAAAAATCACCATTCTTTTTGCTGTCTGTAGCCATAAAAATTATCACATTTTCTCAAAAGAAAAAGATAACCTTTTAACTTGCGATTTCAGTCAGTAAAAAATCCTATCACCTACTTAACATGTCCGTTTTCACTTTGGAATCTCATAGTTATCAATCATAGGCTGTATCTTGCTGAATGAATAGGAGACTTGAGGCTTTTCACGCCCTGAACTTTTGATCAAAACAGAGGGGGAGATCCACATACAACTTCTGCTTCAACCACTCCTTGGTTGCCTGTGCACATTAGAGATGCAGAGGTCTTTGCACAGATCGAATTTAGATGTTTAGAACAACTGTTCACTTCTCTAGCAAGAGTCATAGGTGCCTTTACATGTGGCAGGAAGATGCACAGAGTTCCTTGTTTGTAATAAAAAGGGTTGCCTTTGCTCTTCCTGTAACTCCATTTGAGACGTTATTAGACTTCATCTTATGTCAAAAAGAAACTCTGAAATGAAATGAAATCACCATAGAACCATATGCCACACTGCTGAGGCACAGCAAAAGTAAGTTAAATTCACTATTGCAGCTGCCAGAGTGAATTTGTCTGTTTTTATTGGTATATGACTCAGCTTTAATATTTTTCTAAGACAGTTCTTGATAGTCTTATTGACAAATAAGTAACATTAATAACACGGAAGAGTTGGTCACTTCCTTCCAACCACCCTATACATATTCCGAGCATAAAGGGAGGCAAAACAAACCAGAGCATCTAAATGTTCTTGTTTGGAATGGAATACTCCTAACCTTTTTGCCCTGGGCAGATTTTATCATTAGTCAGAGAAAGCATTATTCAGGGCAAAGAGTACAAAAGGTAGAAGTACTGAGTTCCTATCCTAGGTTGGACTATTTCCTATGGGGATATTCAGAAGCTCTTCTCAGAGCCTCAGTTTGTTGTTGGAGCACAAAATACAAACAATCTATTTCCCTACAGCACGTACACAGTAAGGCCTTATCAAACTTTCAATGAAGTACCTGGTGATTCTGGGATGAGAATATAAATGATTGTTCCCAGTCCCAAAATAGTTAGTTTGGCACCAGAGGAAGAAGTCTCCTGAAGCTTCTGGAATGAAATGGGAAAGAAAGAGGAAAGGAGAAGAATTGATCTGCCCTTAGATAACAGTTGCACAGATGTTCTCACATTTCCTAACCGCACATTTATGTGATGTTGCACATCGGCAATATGAGGTTTTTCTTGTGAGCAGCACCTTTATTTATTGCTGCTGAATTAATTTTCCTTTAAGAAATAAAGTTCTTTTACTGCTGGTATTATTGGTCTGCTCTCTCCATTTTCTTACAGCTTTGAACTAAATCCTGTCACCGCTTCTTTCTCCTGAAGTGATTCAGAGCACTGTGCTTCGGATCACAGGGCTGCAAAGTGTCATTTGGTCTCTTTTAACTGTAACCACAGACAACAAAGGCAGCTGGCTTTGCCACAACTACTGGATTTTGTAGATGTCTGAAAACAAGCCATAAGTGAAATGTCTGTGACATTATGCATTTGTGATACCATTGCAAACAGGAGCATTTCCATTTCTGTAGGCTAACCCCTATTCCCTCCTCCAAGAGTTTGCCATCAGTCCCTCACGCTATCGCTTCCATCCTGAGGGGCTGTGTGCAAGCCAGGGATGTTTATTAGATGGAGTTAATTCCTTTCAGGCTCCTTCTATGCGTGGCTGTGACTGACAGAGGCGGGTGCTGTTTGCAAGTGTCAGTGGAGCATGACCTCGAGTTAATACACTGAATGATGAGAGAAAAGAAGATTCATTCAGCATGTGAACTCTGTGCTGAGATTAGCCAGAAGTACAGAGCACATACAAATCGCTGTTTTGTCAGCACAGCGCTTGGTGGAGTTTTTAAATATTTCAGCTATTCTAAGCCATCATCCTCAAGGCCAGGGCAACTAAAAAAAGAGGAGGTTCAAAATAGCATTTCCAATCCAAACACCATTGTTTTAGATGTGAGATTTGGACCTGGATGCTTAAAGCAATGCATGGCAGCCACAGCCCCAGGTTTGATGTGAAAGGACTTGCAGTAGCATGCACAGAGCGGTTTACAAAAATCAGAGGAGAAACCACAGGATATGTAGCTTTTCAGTGGTAGATGCCTGTTCAACTCCAGCCTGGTGAGGAGAAATTGGAAGTTACAAGGATCTCCACAGTCTGTCTGTCTGCTTGTGCTAATTGCTCTCGTTTCAGTTGCCTGTGGCCATAAGTTGGTCTTCCAGATGCCATCTCTACATCTAGTGTTAGCAGAGCAGTCAGGGGCCACACAGGACATGGTAGGTGACCTTTTCTCTTACCCCAGCAGTTCTGTCCAGGCCTGAGTGTGTCTGTCTGGGGGGCACTGTCTGCATTAGTGTTCAGGGCATAGATCTTATCTGTACTTGACTATAACATTAGAAGGTTGGGGAAAATCCCTGGAGAATAGCAGTGCTGGGATTTTTTTGTATGATTTCTTCCCAGCTATATAGTTGGTCCTATCTTAGAATTTAAAAAACAACAGAGCTGTTAGCAGAGGTATTGGAAGAAATACAGTTTCCCTCCCTCCTCTGAGGAAGTTCTGGGTTCTAGCAGTAACTATTACCAGAGGCAGGATTGTAGAGAAGATATCAAATCTCTTTCTATCTGTGCTTCCTATTGTTGATTCTGACAACTACATCCATTTAGGGTCAGATTCTATCATACATTGCTGCTTTGAAGCCAGCAGACAATAAATGCAGAATTTAGAGCATAATAACTCCAGTACTTTCAGTGCAAAGAATCTTCTGTTCACCTCTCCTCACTGCCTGTCTGCCTCATGCATGGTTCTCTTGACTTTGTATCTGACCCTGCGCTCAAAAACCTCTGCATCATCTATTTCTCTTGCAGCCCTAACTGAAGGAGCTTCTTCTCTCTATTTCCATTGCCATCTATCAGGCTTTTGAGTCCCTTAAAACAGCAAGACACAAACTGGTCCTGTGTTTTCTCAAAGGTGATCAAACCCTAAGAAAATGCCCTTCTTCTGTCTCCCCTGTCACAGCTGCCCCAGGGAACCAGACGTACAAAAATCTGCATGAGAGGCAGACGACACTAAATGCCTTCTTTTGTGAAGGCACCGATATCTATCCTGGGGTTGCTTCAGCCCATTAAACCTAACACACCGAGATTTTGGGGGTGCTTTCTGTTGATAAACTTTGGAGGTTTGTTACTAACCACCATCAGTATCTCTTAGAATAAAGACAGGTTTTGCTGAAGCCTATTGCTTTTTTAATGCAGTAATTTACAAGTAGATACAGTTTAGATTACCAAATTATTGGCAGCACTTCTGTGCAACCTCTGTATTTTTCCCCCAGTTACCCTCATCATCTGCTGACCCAGGCCAGAGCTGACTGCAGCTGAAGTTGATAGAAAAAGTATCCCAGCTGATATTGGCCAGTTTGTCACTCACTATTTGCTTTTTCCCTCTGTTCATCTGCTCTGCCCTCTCACATGGTTTCTCTCTGCTTTTCACATGGGTCACTTACCATGTGAAGGACTAACAAGAAGAGAAAGGAGAGGGCAGCTGTATTAACAGTTATGCAGAATTGTGTATTACATATTTCTGTACCCTTACTTGTCAGGCCCTTGCTTGAACGATGTGCTTTTGTCACGTGCTGTTGGCGGCAGGGTCAGTGTCATTTGTTTGTAAGGACACATATACAAGGAAGACTCGTTCTTGCCTCTGAAAGGATGCGTTGGCCAAACAGCCAGTGAACAGCAGAGCTGAGTCAGCAGTGCAAAATTATAATTTAAAAAGAGAAAGAAAAAGAAAAAAAAGGAAAAAAAAAAATACCAGCCATCATTTCCTAGAGAGCTCTGCAAGCTTGCTGGAAGCCTCTTTATAGCCTTGCAAATGCTGTGAGTGGTGTGCAGGCAGTTGCCACTAAACGGTGCAAATGGGAGAACTGCAGGAGCTCACCATCTTTCCACAGCGTCAAGGCTGGAAAATACCCAGAGCCTGCCATTCAAATGTGGTAAATTAGACTTGCTCTGCCACCTCCTGGCAGTAAGAGACACCGAACAGAATTTAATGTGCTAAACAGCCGACTTTGTATCTTAATCTCTTTCTGGTCAGGGGCCTGACCTAAGGTTCACTGAGGTGACCAAGCTGTAACCTCGCCCTGGAAAGTATATGCAGAATGAATGGATAAAGCCTTTGGGACCATAAATATGAAACAAAAGCTTTTCTGTGACCTTCACACATATATTTTAAAACACAATGAAAACATTTGAATTCTTTCTATGCCTGCTTCCCATACAAATGTGCTGTAGTAGAGTTTCTCACCTTACAGTGGGGGGGAGATCACTGCCTCTCGAGTTATCCCTGATGTTGCAATTGTCAGGCCTCATCCTCCCAAACATTCAGGAATCTCTGCCTCTATTGCTCTGTGGAGAGGAAGTTCTGTAAGTATATAAACAAGGATTACATACTTGTTTGTTTTGTAATATGGGACTACAATATGGAAAAAAAAAGCTCTAGTTAATATTCTTCTTATTTCCTTCCTAGCTTGCAATGTCTGGTAATATTTCCTACTAATGTTGGTGCAGGGATGGAGATAGATATTGACTTGCATCTCTGTACAGAATTCTGGCTTTACTGCTCCATAAACTGCTCCAAGAGAATAATAATAATATGATGTCATGAGTTATAAGCCAAATATAATTTTTTACATTCTTACACAGTTTCAAATAGTATTTGCCTTCACAGTTTCATTTTATCTGAACTTCTATTCAATGGAAAATTGTAGAAAATCTCGAGGAAGTCGTAGCCTAAGGACATATAACCTTTGGCAATACGAGTCAATGAGTAAAAAGGGAATGTGGGTTTCAAGCCCTTGTTGCTACAAGTCTGCCCTTTAGTCATCAGTCTGCCACCCCCCATTATTCCACATTCATTAAGGACTCTGATAGCCCACTGAGTGAAATAGCATGATTTTTCAGAAAACATAAACCCAGACAAAAGCAAGAGTGACTGCATTTTGAAACCCACATCACCTTTGCTCTGCAGCTGAGTAACATCAATTTCATCTGGTAGGTGCACACTCTTTCCTTGGTTTACACGTGTGTGAACAAGCGATGCATTTTTAATGAGATTTATTTTCATGACAGGAACCTCATTGACAATTAGCATTAAAGACAAGCTAAATGAGCTGTTCAAGAGTAGAACAAGCTTTCTCGCATTTGTTTCCTTTAATTAACCCATATAGGATGTTAATTTTGGATTAAGTCCTGCCTTACATCATTTATGAGATCACAGTCGTCCTTCCATAAAATCTCTGATCACCTTATTTTCTTCATGTTAACCCTTTGAGGACATAACTCACAGAGAAAAATTAGAAGGGCATTTGTTCTAATGTTCTACCACAAAAATACAGTAACTTTTCTTCTGTTTTGTCTCAAGTAAAATGTCAATTGTTAAAATTTCCAGCTGGACAGAAATTTGTATTTCCAGACAGGTTTACTTTAAGTACCTAGTCACTTACTGGAATTACCAAGTCACTTCCCATGTTAATCGAAAAGAAATGATATTATATGAAACCCTAGTGACCTCCAAATGGAACTGAAACCTATTAGGTCTGAAGTACAGATCTCTACCACATGTGCTAATAAGTAATTGGTAGCAGTAGATGTCTGTTATCATCCATAGAGATCAGTTGCATGAGGTAGAAACTCAATCAACAAATTTGAGGGATGTAGGATACATCCTTCATCACCAGCTAATACACATACTTGCCAACAAACAAACGTGGAGATTCAAGAAAGCCTTGGGTTATTTCAGTGTTGGATGAGAAGGAGCAGACATAAGGAGCTGTATAGATGCTGGTTCTGCTTTCTCTCTGCTTACTCTCCTTCCTCACAGCTCCTTCCTCCCTATAATATTAAGTCCAAGTAAAATCTCCAACTTTTGCTCCTGCTGGCCCTGCTCCCCACTCCGCACCCTGCAGTGCTCCGCTCTCCACAGGAGAAGGTGCCAGCCCTGGGTCGCAGCATGGAGCTGCACACAGGCAGATGAGCTGGCAGGGAGAAGCTGGAGGCTGGAGGGTGCTCACTGCAGATGTCACAGCCAGGAATTCAGCTGCCAAGCGAACAAGCTTCTACTGAGGGTGTTCAAATTAAAATTAGTCAGAGTTTATGATTTGGCCATGATACGTTATCCTGGAGACAGTGAAAGGCGCTTACTTGATACCAAAAATGCCTTTTCTGTGAAGCCTGGAAAAAGTAAGAGTTCCAAGCCACAGTATTGTGAGATTTTTAAGCAGGCCAACATAATTGCCATACTCTAATTTTTATGTGTGATTGAACAGCGTCAGATAAAATTTTACAAAGTGTGGCTGACATAAGCTGCAGGAAAGGGTGCCTAGAAAGACAGTGTTATAAAACATTTTAGATACCAGTGCAATGTCAGCCTTCTACAACAATACTGAAAAGCCTAATCGCATCTCATGGCAGTAATGGAAACACCCCTTACCATCATTCCCAGAGCAGGAAGCATGGGAGAGGCATCTTGAACCTCTTTCTTGACTCCAAGGGTCACACCAGAGAAAAGTTAAGGAACAAAGCGCAATATACACCTAATACAAAGGATACAAAGTCCAGGCCTGGACACAGATTTGGAACGGGGAGTCTCTGTGCTGTGAAATTGCCAGCACAGCCCTGGCTCTGGTGTGGGTCAGCAAACGTTCTTCCAGAAAATGCCCGTGCATGGT
Source organism: Edolisoma coerulescens (assembly GCA_013397115.1). Lineage (NCBI taxonomy): Eukaryota > Metazoa > Chordata > Aves > Passeriformes > Campephagidae > Edolisoma > Edolisoma coerulescens. Next base: position 402,669 of record VWZW01000176.1, read on the forward strand.
TTGGGGGCTGACAAAGGCTGCAGATTATTCCCAATAGGCAGTTTAGATGCAGATACCTTGTTTTGGAGGCTGCATGAGTTTAGCTGTGTCTTGCCAGGAGTTTACCAGAGAACTTCTAACTTGTTTACTAGCGGTTTGTTTACTACCTTACCAGTTTGTTTAAAAGCAGAGAGTGGTTCAAACAGGCTCATAGCCCCAAGGAATGACCAAGGGAGATGGTGCACCTGTAGCTTACTCCCCACTTAGTTCCCCTTCCATTTATCATCAAAGAAATAGGCCAGTGGTGCTCAGCTTGTTAAACTTCTCAAGCCAAGCAGTCAAACTTCCTGTTGGGAACAACAGTGTTTAAAATTACATCAAAAGAATAAGGAGGAAGGTAATTTTTATACCCATAGCTGGAGACCAAAAAGACACCATATCAAGCACATTTTATCAGGAGACGAAGCCAAGGATCATTACTTGGAGGATTCAATAAATGTCGTTAGAAACTGCACTTTTCCCTTCCCCACTTCGTTCTTATCATGACATCTTGGCAAAGGGCTAAGAACTATTTCTAAGGAAGAGGTTATGGATGCTGGCAGATGGGACCAGATACCATCACAAGAGATTGAACTTGAAGAACATTATATGCCAGATTAAAAAAAAAAAGAACTTTTGGAGCTACTGAGAAAAGATCAAAAAGAACTAGCACGGCAAAGTAACAACTGCAAAGGTAAAAATGACAGAAGATGTTTTGAAATTGCGTGCAAGTGTCCAAGCATCATAAGGGGAGCAACAGTTAGAAATGGAAGAATTTTAAAATGACTCAAAGCTAAGTGAAGACAAAATATTAAGGAACCTTTACAAATAGATAGAGAATAATTTCTCTGAGGAGAGGAGTGAAAAAATTACTTAACTCAGTGCCATCTGGAAATGAATGAAAATCAGTGAGTTCCAGTCCAGAGGGAAACTTTAAAGCTAGATTTTGGAAAGCAAATACAGTTCAGGCTGTCGTCATTCCCTTTGAATCCCGGGACATAACTGCTGCTGAAACTCTGTAAACCTGTAAGGAAGAACATAAACCCATCACTGATGATAATTTAAAGTATATGATTAACAAGGAAAAAGGAAAAAGAGAACTAACTCTCCGGTGCCATCAGTCACAAATCAGCCAGGCCTACCTCAAGGTCGCAAAACTTGGAGAATGTGACAAGCTTACAAAAATACACCAAAAGATTCTTCTGACAGATCCTGCAGCCCCCTTCAGTTAGGAAAGTTTTAAGGGCTATTGCAGAAGCAATTGAATTGGGAATAGTTAAAAAAAAAGAAGAAGAAGTGGCCAAGAAAGAGCAATGCTGTTGTGAGAACAGAAGCAAAAAGCAATGCATATTCCTGTGTTTAGATCATTCAATCGAGAGCTGTGTGGATTAACCTAGTGGGAGGTAACATAAGCCTGCAGCCAGCTCCAAGAACTAATACTGTGTTGAAATTTTGAAATGCAAATCTTGAGGAGCAATTATGCAAAAACTCTTACTAGGCAGGTTTTTGGGGAAACCTTAAAAATAAATTTTAAAGAACCACATGAGGCAGCACTGTGTAGAATAGTAATTGCTATGCCAGGGGAAAGAAATGAAAGGAATGTGCTAAGAATGTCATCTCTGACTCTGCTGTGAAACACTGAAGTTCCCCAGAGCGTGAAGTGAGAGCTAACAGAGCACTGTAACCACCAGTACAGGCACCCATCCCGTCCTACAGCAAGAGAAGAGCTGGGCATTAGCGGCACAAGCTCCAGGCCTGGGAGAACACCCTGACCTACAGGAGAGAGCAGGGTCAGTTCCAGAGCATTGGAAGGTCACAGCGACACACCACTCCATCAAAAACAAATGGGGTGCTCTGCATACATGATTTTCCCTAGGAATAAAGATTGAGCCCTCTCTTCAGACATCTTCAGCAAGTCTGGGTTAGGTGAAATGGATTCCCAGTAAAGACCTGCAAGCAGTGAGCAACATTTGTTTGCTCAGGACAAAAGAAGCATGCTGCTTCGTTAAGTCCTATAGCAGTGTGGCTTCTTGTAATGAACAACTAACCTCAGGTTCTTTTCCGCACCTTGATCCACTCATAGGAGAATTTACAATTTATCATTACAGTTACAGTTAAAATTTACCTTTGCAACTGCCTAATTTTTACAATTTACATGGACCGATTTTTGGCCCTGGAGTAGGTTACTGTTCTCAACAGGCTGCTGAAATGTCTGCCATTTGGCCATTACAAAAAAGCCACCAGGAATGGAGTTCAGTGAGCCCCTTCCTCCTCCCTAAGCCAAATATTCCCCATGTGCTGCCTGTCCCAAGCTTGAGGAAGTGTAGCCTGGTTAGCTCCCAGCATCAGTATGAAGAGCAGCCAGGACAGCAACATCAGCCCAGGTGCCTTCTGGACAGGAGAATCACAGAAACAAAAGAAAAGAGCAACAATCTTGTCTTTGATCAATTGCTGCTGTCTGGTTTTGAAGATGGTCCCCTCAGACAGGGTGATGTGACAATTCTGGCAGGCTGCCTGTGATCCCAGCCTGTGCTCAGTCTGTATTAGAGAGGCACTATCCAAACTTGTCTCCAGAATTTCAGCCATGCAGCCTCCCTGCAGCAGGGCACTAGTAGGGGAGAGCGTGAGCACATCCTGCACACAGAAGCAGGGAGCAGGAAACTTGGTTCCTTTCTACTGCATGTTCCATTGATCTCAGGGACTAAAGGACCTGCCATTTCTCCAGTACCTTGGGTTTGCATGTGGGCAGCAGGGGAAATAGTGCTCACGTTCCTTTGAAGAACACTTGGACTGTAATGGGGACCAAGAGAACACACTGCTGTGGCTAAATAGATGCAAACCTCCTTCCCAGTGCTGGATTGATGCAGCAATAAATATACAGTTGTAAACTCTGTAACCTCCTGAACCAGCACAGTATAAGATTAGAGGCAGCACCTTAACTCTGCACCCTCGCGTGTGTGCATCACAGCACATCTCTGATGACATGATTATATATGGCTTCTAAAATAATGTAATATTAGGCAGTTTTGTTCTACAGCCTTATTTATTACTTCTGAGTCTGTTGTCTCTACTTAATCTTTTCTTGCCTGGAAGAACATCACTCCATCAGTGAATCAGCATCTCCAGAGAGGAAACGAAATGGAGACACGTTCATAATATACAGCAAATCGCTGTCTTAACACTCAGTTAATGTTCCACAGTGGATTAAGAATTATTGTCCTAGTATTTCAGCTTAGTCCAGATTTAGTGCCCCAGTGGAAGAATTAAGGACTAGATGAAACAGTGCATGTAAAGCTACTTTCTAGAGCAATACAGGAACATGTTGCTATCACAGTCACTAAGGCAGGTATGTAAAAATCAAGGAGCTGTTGCAAAGTGGTTCCCTTTTTGCAAAAGTTCGAGTAAGGGGAGAAAAATGCATTTGGATACCAAAAGAAATTACAGTGGTACTGGTGGAAAGCAAACAAAGATAAGCTGGTTAAACAAAATTATTTTACTGTGTGCAGTCATAGAAATATGACTCGTGCCTCCATGGTCCATGTGTTGTTACGGATCATCCAGTTTGGTACTGCCTGGAATGGCTGCAAAAGAGACTTGACAGCAGCTGACGCACAAGTCCTAAACCTTTACTCACAAAAGACTCCCCTGAGGGCTGTGGTGTTCAGTGAGGATCTAAATTTGAGAGTGATTGTCTCTAAAATTCCTACCTCTATCCAAGGAATATTCTTGCAGCTCCATATCTGCTCACTGCTCTCCCTTTCCCTTCTCTGGCTCTGACGTGCTCTTGCAGGTTTGTGGTGACTAAGAGTTGTTGAACTGTGTGTGTTTTGATGGGATCTGAACTGTAAAACCCAGGAAGAAAAGTCCCTGTGAAGGTTCCTATGATCCTCACTCTTTCTGCAATTTCAAATATCAGCTGTGCCACCATGAGCTCACACATCTGACTCACTGCTTCTAATCTATTTCCCTCAATTCAGTTTTGCTTTGGCAATATTGCCACCCCCTCGTCTCTTGGTGACTGAACACTGAGCAAATTAAATCCTGATCTTTCTCTTTGACTGCCTCCTCTTGTTCTCTCAGTTTTTATAACTGAGATGCTGCCATATCCCTTTTCCTTCAGGTGAAGTAGCCAGACAGCTCTGATTGCTCACAATACTCTTGTGTACATTAGGTTATACCTAAACACAAATGATTTTTCTTCTGCAGTGTTCCTAAGACTCAGGACAGATCATGCTCTTGACCACTTTATCTTCTGCCTGACATTATCTCCTCTGTTTCTGGCCTCCCCGAGACTGCAGCCAACCCAAAACACGGCCTCCAGATCAACCTCAGGCCCTGCATAATGATAGTATCATTAACACTTATTTTTCACTCCTCATCCTCCATTTCCCCCCACAGCACTATTTTCTGCACATTTCTGCTTCCTGCAGTGCCTTTCTCACCCTGCTTGTCTGTGTTTGACATTTCCTTTACTGTTCTTCCCTCCATTCTGACAGCAGTGCTGACTCTGAGCACCAAGTACGACTTGTTTGTCACTCCATCCTCTTCCTTTCTCTCACACTGCCATGATATAAGTGACTTGTTTTTTTGAGATGGCAGATCAATGACTCTCCATGTGCCAGCAGAGCTGTCTCTGTCCCAGGAGCCAATGCACGATGTCACATATTACCCCATATTTCTTCAAATCCCTCTTCAAAACCTATTTCCCTCTAAGACAGAGTGACATCATAAAACCAGAATAACCAAAAACCACAGTTCCATTGGGCTTGCTGAGGGAACTACAGCCAGGCATTTCTTCCTTGTGCTGCTAAATAAAATCCATTCTGTAACAGAAAGGGAGATGATAAATGGTATTACTGAGCATAGCATGAAATGCAGAGACTGAGAAAGAAACCTCAAGGTTTTAAGATCATTCTAAACTCATCATTTCTTCACTGAATGATACAATGTCTACATTGAACTGTACAGTCAAACTTGCCACTTCTAGCTTCATTCATCAGCCATTTTAGGTACCCATTCCTGGGAAAAATACAGGGGGCTGCTGGAATACATGACACATTTCCCACTGACCCTGTGGAAGTCAAGCATTGGCACAGGCTTACATGCTGCAGCATCTTGATCTCTTACCTACTTCTATAGATTAGCTCTTCACTAATGTAGTAATTCCATTTGTTGTCAGTTCCTCCATTTTTCTACGTTTGTTACTGTAAACAGATATGAGCTATTAACCTTAAACATTCAGGAGCTATCCCATTATTAGGCTGTCTTCTAGTTGGGCTTAGAGAAGAATGAAGGGAATGCAGTTTACTTATGACACTTATGTGCGGTTTCTTTCCAGAGTTCCAGGAACACTCAAGGCTCAAAATGTCTTCTGTTACCACATCAGAAGCTTTCTGGTGAGTTCATTCCTGGTATTAGCAAGTGTACCCTCACTTTGAAGGTCCCTCACGTTGCTGTTCAGTCCAGCTCATGCTATTGGGTCATGGGGATGCCCTTAACCAGAACAAAGGCTTGTGAATGCCTTTATAGAATGTAAATGGTTGGGCCTGGGGACAAGAATCGGAATAGGATGCTTGTGCTACTATGCGAGCTAAACTCAATCATCCATCATTTCTGCTCTTCATTTTCCATGTTTGCCCATGCCTCATGACAATCCAGGAAAATGGAGGGACATTCTTCCCTGTCGGGGAGGTAGATAATGCTGCCAGTGTGAAAGAATGAAGTGGACTCTTATGAGCTCTCTGGCCTGTGTTTTCCACCCTCAAGTGTTCTGTGATTCATCTAATTAAGGTACACAGCCTGCAAAACAAGAGGCAATTTGGAACTTCTACTCATTAGCTGGGCATGAATGGGAATTTTTTTTTCCTCTTGACTGTCTTCATTTTATCTGCCGCAGTTCTTCATGACTCAGACTCCAGAAGGGCTCATGATTGTGTGGGTTGCCTCTGGCAAAGGCAAGTAGCTTGAAAGTAAGTGTCTGTCTGTCTGACTTTTACTTCTCTCTGAAAACAAACACTGAAAAGCCTATTCCCTGAGCGACTGACCCAGCTGCTGTGCCTTCCCTGCTTGTTGGGGTACAAAATGATTAATCTCCTTCTACACAGTTCAGTACTTAAAACATATGTGAAGGGGACACAAGGGCTTTCATATTAAGCAGGGATAAAAAAAGACTTGTTTTACTCTTAATGAAGAAATAATTTCCTTAAGAACAAAAAGCTCCTCACAGCCAGTGCTTATAAATTGCTTAATTGGAAATACACATAACAGTCCTATGAGGATTATCAGAGTGCTTCTAGCTGGAATTAGAGTCAGGAAAGAAAAGTTATTTTAGAGATGCTAATAAAACAGGAGGTTGTGAAGGCTTCTGGGATATATACAGATGTTTTATTTTAGGCTTTGCATATAAAGCTGATTTTTAACCAATTTGTTATTGGTTCGCAAGCTCTGCTGATTAGCCTTGAAGCAGAGGGGAGTGAAAATAAAGGAACAGACCCCCAGATCAGAGAATGATAGCTCCAGAAAGACAGACTGTTTTTTTTTCAGCTAAGACTTCAGGCTATTGGGTCAGCTACCACTGTCTAGGTATTTGATGTTTCATAAATGTGCCAGAAACAGAGCTAAAGACATCTTTGGCAGTAGCTTTCCTTGTTTTCTCGTACGTATCAAGCCCCTCAGCAATTCTTTGCTTTCTGCAAGAGATGCCCACTGCACAGGCAGGCTCCTTGCCTGGGTGCAGTGGAAGTGCCTCCTGCCCCAGCCACCCTTCTCCTGGGAAAGCACCACCAACTCCTGATGCCATTATAATTTTTTGCCTTTTTTATATACCCCTTTTATACCCCTTTGTATAACCTTTTATATAGCTTTTATGTATCCTTAGTACTTTTAGCCCACATACTTGTAATTTTCTAAGTCTGATACCCAATGTTCCGTCAAGCTAAAGAAACCAAACATCCTGAAAACCTCGCTTCTAAAAACCAAAAGCCCTAAACACCAAAGTCCTCTCTAAAACACATTCTACAAACTAAAATAAGCCCATCCAACAAAGAAATTCCTCAGAATGGAAAATTCATTCAAGTCTCTCATTGGGAAATCTTTGATAGATATGCTAATTTGCAAGACCTATGAGTTGTATATGAGATTTATCGTATGTGTACACTCTGATGTACGTTTCGGCACACTTCACCTGGACGATGTGGTGCACCTAAGATTCCTTAAATAAATACCAATATAAAAATTCCTTTCCCTTTAACTGTGTCTAACTTTTAAGTTTAAAACCAAGAAAAGGCAATACTCCTCTGTCTAATGAGCTTTTCTGCACAGGAGCAGTCCACTAATGGGGCTGCATCACATCCCTGGATTTTACATACTTTGCTAAACACAGATATGGAGCCTCTCAGCCGCCCACAGCCAACTTAAGCCACCACAGCTTCTCCTTTCCCTTGGAGAGAGCAGAGAGGATGGAAAATGTCCGCCTGCTCCTCATCCCTGCCCAGCGACCCTACAAGCCCCGTGCAAAACAATTTGCTTTTGTTTGTAGCTCTTTGTCTAGAGCCCAGCTCCAGGGTCAACTTCCATGGCACCTGAGGCCTTTCCGTCGCTGAAGAAACCCCAAACCTATCTTTGGTGGCTGACAATAAAGGCACCTGCACCACTTTCCTGCAGCTGGGTTTGCATATTTGGGTTTGGTTTGGACACTGTATCCGAAAGCTGGGCTGTGGGATCACCAGATGAGCATGGGCAAGGGGCAGCCAGCAGCACTGGGGTCACCTCACAATCCCGGGGTCCTCTCACGGTGGCAGGGTCTTCTCACAGCCCTGGAGTCACCTCGTTGTCCACAAAAATGGGATTGGTGTTCAACAAGCCTATAATTACACACTTGAGACAGACATTGATTATCTCAGAGTTGCACAAGCCTGGGTGCTCAGTGGTATTCCACAAATCAAGCACACCAACTATCAAAACCTTTTGCTATTTATACATTTTAGCAAACAAAGGAATTCGTGTTCATTGGCTACAAGTAACATAGTTCTCTTTTTCATTAGTATTCTATCTTCTGCTTATTAATGATTGTCTCGCTTCTCCTGCTAATTAGTCCCATGCTCAGTCTTTCTCTTCTTTCGGGTCCGTGGGTTTCCTGGGTCCGTGGCTGTGGGTTGGTGGTCACCATCTCCCCCTGCCAGAATTACCTTTTACCCAACTGGAGCTGACTCAGCACAGTTGCTGAGTTGTCTTTATTAGTTTCTTCCTTATCTTTGGGGTCCTGCCAAATGCCCTTGTAGCGCATAAATTCTGCATTCTTTGTGCCCACTATCAGCGGTACATCCTTCTCCCCAAGCTTTGTTAACCTCCCCCGAGGTCGGAGATCACTGAAACACCTTGAGCGCCAAACCTTACCAAGGCAACTCTACCCACAAGTAATTTGTCTTTCTAACACCTGGACATCACCCAGGGATTGCTTGTTAGCTGCTGTTTCACGGGTTAAATCTCCTTTCCTGTTGATTAGCCTTGAAAGCATAGGAAGATCAAACATCAAAGAACGACCTTTCTTAAGGAAAATTTTGCATTTTCCGCGTTTTGCAGCGCCCTCGCGGCCCGGGGGTCCCTCACGGCCCCGGGGGTCCCTCACGGAGGCAGCCGAAGGGAGGTGGCGTCACCTGGCGGCCGATGGTGGCGCGGCGGCCCAGGCCCGGTCGGTGCCCGCGCAGGAGCCGCCGGGGTGGAAAGTGAGAAAAGTCGTCAAAAAATTAAAACTAAACCCAAAGCAAGACAGCGGGGCTGTTTGGAAATGAGCACCGGTAGCACCTGCACAGGTGTAAGGAGCCGTTTTTACTTCTCCGCGGCTCAGGTAGCCAACAAGCCCGGACCCACGTGGGAGAAGGGAAGGCTGCTGCTAACTCCTTTTTATTCCTATCCTGCCCTGCCCAGCTGAGTTTCCTTATTTTATGAGTTACAATCTCTATTTTCTCTTCTAATAAACGGTGGTATTTGAGTTCAAAAGCTCCACAGGGCTCATATGCTGAGGAGAGGTGGAAGAAAAGGTGTCCCTTTGGAAGATGGATCCACTTCAAAGCTGTGGCGATTTGAGGACTGGCTGTCAAAACACGGGGAGCCATGCAGTGAAGCAGACAATAGCTGAACAAAACTGGCTTTTCAGGCAACACTGCAGGAATGAAAGAAGAAGAAAAAAACATTTAAAAAAAAAAACTTAAAACACGGGGCTTTAGTTTTAAAATACCTTCCCTTTTTTCCCCTTCCTTTTAGCTTGTGAGAGCATATTCATTAGCAGCTCTCCCAGGTCCAACAGTTTCTAGGTTTTATTGAGGATGGTTTAAAGGTCCACATGGAAAATAAAAGCAGTAGCTACTACAAAGTAAAGCTGCAGTTGTCTGTTTAAAGTCTGACCTGATCCTAAAGGCAAAGAGTTGCCTGCCTGAATCTTGAAGGAGTTGCACTGACAGGTCCTGCATGGAGGCTCGGCAAAACCTGGCAGGCTGGCACCAGTAACAGACTGGGATGTTAGTCATGGAGTCCTGCATGGCTGAGGCAGGGGCTTTTCACTCTAAAAATAAGTAAGACACATGCAGGGCCTTTTCTTTCACATCAGCCATGGTGCTTGCATGTGCGTTCATGCTGTAGGTTGTCTATCGTGCAGTCGTTTTAGAGCTTGAAATTTGGGTGTTCATGCCCTCCAAGGCAGTGGGGGTAAAGACCCAGGCCATACTGGAGGGGGCTCCCCAGGTCTAAATATCTGCAAAAGGTGAATAAGAAAGGCCATGGACAGGTCTAGGTTTGGATTCTGTCATTTAAGTGATGTTTTTTAATTGAGGGGATGATGATCATGTGTGTTGGGGCAGAACTGAGACATTGTGAAACCTGGTTCATGTTTTCCGGAGAACACAAAGCACCAGTCTGCTGCTAGAATCTGTTAATTCTGCAAAAGAAGAGCTGGATAATTTTGTGGGAAAGCTATCCTCAGCCTCCCTGATCCCAAATTTGGGTAACTTGCCATACCTTACCCTTTCCTGAAGCTCACCAGATCTGAGTAAGCCTGTTTAAGGAAGCATGTGAATTTCTGAGTGCTTAGGGAACACACCTCTAAGCAGAAAACTAATTTAGGCAGAGCTCATTCTTCCTATCATTTTGGCTTTCCTTTCATGAAATCTCAAATTATACATGGAATGTAATTTTATCTCTGTCTGTCACCATGCCGGGCTCTGCAGGCTGGTAGAGAAGTAAGCCAAAGCCTGTAGCTATCAGTGAAGCTCAGTTCTACCCACGGGAGGAGTCCCATAAAAAAACCCCCATTTGATCAAGCAATCACCTCTATAGGTGAGAAGTTTAGTGCCTGCAAATATATGCATCACAGCTGAAAATAGTATCTCAGTAAGATTTGTAAACTCGGAAAAAGAGTCTGCTTGCAGTGTCACCGCCTAACACCTTCCAGGCAGAAGAACAGAGATTTTTGTCCTATAGTTGCTCATTTTCAGCTTCAGTCAAAGCCTCAAAATTAGAAGACACTTTAAAAAAATACAGTCTGGATTTCCCCTGCAATCTCAAGGCAATGTGTTTTACAAAGTCACAGAACCAAAGAACATTCTGAGTTGGAAGGAACCCATAAGAATCATCGAGTCCAACTCCTGGTCCTGCACAGGACAGTTCCAAGAATCACACCATGGGCCATACTTCTGTAAGCAGACTTTGCACAATCCATACAAATCTTTAGGTCCTTCTAATGGACAAAGCTTTTTAATTCTGCCATCTCCTGTCAGAACAGGTTTTACTGCAAAGTTTACCTTCATAAAAATTGAATTGTTTGTAAATTACTTATCTCACTCAAAAGGACAGAGGATAAAGGAAAGGTCTGGTGAACATAATGTATTTGGATTCTCAAAAAGCTGTGGGCAAGGCTCCACACCAAAGATTATTAAAGAAATGAAGCTGTCATGGGATCACAGGAGTTATTTCGTGGAGTGAAAGCTGGTTACAGAATGGCAAAGGGTGAGGAAGAGTCAGAATTGGGGGGTCCTGGAGATTGGTGTGGGAACCAGTTTTGTTTCATATATAACCTGTGGCTGGAGAAAGGAGTGAGCAGCGATAGCTCTGTGTTCACAGTGCTACTGGAGTTTCCAAGTATCCAAACACCACACAGGTAGCAGGAGGCATCTGAAGGACCCCACTAAACCAAGTGGGAAAAAGAAGTGGCAGGTGGGCTTGGGTGCAGATAAATGTGAATTGCTGCCATAGGGAGTCGTGGATGTGACTTTATCAACAGGCTCAGAAAAGAACTAGACAAATTTGGAATACTAGGCCAAAAGATGAATAGTGAAGGACTAGGCAAGGGTATACCCTCTAACATCCCCAATCCAACAGCTGTGGGCATTGAGGGAATTACATAGGGAATTTATTGCTGAAAGTAGCTGGGCAAAGGTGCTCTCCTTACCTGGCTTCTCCCATTACCAGTGCTGGAGACTGGCATGATGCTGGGAGCACCCAGCACTGTGGGGTTTATTTTCCTATTTTGACGAAAATTCTGGTACAAGAAAATCTGAACAAAGACTTTCAACTATCAAAAGAAGTGGGGTTTTTTGATAATACTTTGATTATTTTTTAGTGCTTTAACACTGTTAAAAATAAAAAGCAAAGTGTTACAACATTATCAAAATTTTGCTATTCTTTAAGAATTATCTTGATAGATCTGGATCGGTTTTCTTCCTTGTAAAACGGGTTTTGATTTTGAATTTTCATTTCGAATTAGAACTGAAGTGTATTTTGCAATATTGTCATTTTTGGTGGAATAGAAACATCAATTTCCAGTCAGCTCTAGTGATTATTTCCTTTTCTAATGCTTGTCAGCCTCTCCTTTATCATCCTGACATTCTCTGTGACCCTGAAGCCAAACTCCATGAGAAAGTGGCAGGGGGTGGTTTTCGTGTTGCTGTGCTTCTCATAGCTTGTACTGTGGTTTGGGATTCTCCAGACTATTTTCCCTATTTCTGTTCAACTGTGGGATCTGCTTCCCACAAGGCATCTTGCCATACCGCCTCTCCCAATCCTTTTCTTCCCTTCCTTCCAGGTTTTCTTGTGCGAGTCTGACAACTCTGTGATAATCATTCCTCCTCCTCACTGCTCTCCACAGGGATCTGCGTGGGTGGGCATAGCTGGGGTACAGAGCACAGCTCTCTCCTCTCTATGTACTCATGAAATTCGCCAAAAGCCTTCCCACCAGCAATAAACTTCTCCTTTACAGGAGATCCATACCAAAATACATACACATTTTACTAGGGCTGGAGCTGGCACTGGAAAATTATGACTGGTTTTCCAAATCAAGCATCGCTTGGGAGTCACCCCCAGAGAAATTTGGCTTCTTGGCTTCAGAGCAGCTTCCAAAGAGCTGGAGACAAATGCAGGCATCTTGGGAGCTGGAGCCCGGTGGTCATCCATGTCACCAGCGGACTGTGGTGGTGCAGCAGAACACAGAGCATGCTCCCCCAAGGCATCGCTGCTGTGCTGGCCTGGCAGACACGGGACAGTGTGGGACATGCCAAACCTGTCAGCTGCTTTTGGGGTGACTCACTCAGGGAGGTGTGCCCAAGTAACTGAGGCGTGGGCAGGATTTCGCTCAATGCATCATCTGCTCGTGACAGTGCTTCCCCCCACACAAGGGAATATACCCTTTAAATTTCCCTATTTAAATACCTGTCTTGCTGCCTGCTGGTGTGTGGGCTCCAAGTAACTACAGTTGTAAAAAACCCAATGCCTACATGAGACTGGATCTGGGGGATGCATCAGCCCAGAGCTCCCAAATGGTCAACCCCAGCAGAGCTGCCAGGGCATGAGAGAAACTGAATCAGATTCCCTTTCTCAAATACAGGAAACATAGAAGCAAATAAGCCAGGAAACTACATCTTTGGGGACCAGAGTCTTGTGGTGAAGTAGTTAGGGATAAATGTCCTGCTATGAAGGCAAGGACATAGTCTTGACCTTCTTTAAATGAGATAAGTGAAACTTCCCTCTCTGCATTCTTCCATGAAACCAATAACTTACTATGCAAGCTCAGAGGAGTTATCCTTTGGCTATAGCTTGCATGTACTAGTGTGCCTTGAGGAGATCTGTGGGTACAGTTGCCAGTGGAGCCTACACCCCATGATTATCATCATCATCCAAACCAGCTACCCGTCACCTGAAACACTTTGGGTAGCTGTTTTTATCAGAGCAGAGGAGGATCTGGAGGGTTCAGGTTTTGGCACAGAATCTGGTGGATCCTTACCCCACGGAGAGCACGGAGGGTGAGATGTGCACATCTGCATGAAGACCTTCAGCTGAGCCTACAGGAGAAGTTGATGTTGGAAGCTTTGCCAGGGCATTTTCCTGTACAGAGAAAAACCGGAGGAAGGAAAGGAGCTTGTTGATGGCACACAAACCAGACAGGAAAAGCAGGCTGCTGGCACTCATGTTCATGGCAAACAGCTTCATAAGCTGAACTCAAACGTAAAAAATTAAAATCTTCAAAACCAATTACCATTCAACCCCTGTTGAGCCCCTCCTTCTGATTCATCACCACCTTTCAGCAGATCTGTGAAGTGTGGGTTCACCTCATCACTTGGGGTCATCCTCTGACAGCACAGTCAGCTACTGTAAGCCTGTAGAGGGAAATATTATTTTCCTCAGATTGTATTTTTTGAGATAATGGCTCAGCAGTCAGAATGAAATCATCAAACAATAAGATGAGCCAAAGCAAAAGCAATAGATACTGGTGGGTGGTTTTGACCAATTGGCTAATAAAAGACACATCAATTTTATATTGCAAGTTTATTATAGTAATACAGTCAGATTAAATGATTTTCACAGCTAGCATGCCTAATTACATCAGGCTATGTATATATACTTTATTCCAGCATGTTACAATCTTTTTATCTTTAATCATGCAGTGAGTAATGTGCAAACACAATTATAGGGAAGATTTTTTTTCACCCCTAAAAAAGAGAAACCATTACAAAAGTATGGCTTTATAAGAAAGTTGTATCATACAATGAACATTCATTTGTACTTGGGCATGGCAACATTCAGTCTTAATAAGTGAACAACCATATCTGTCACTGCCATGCTGATTCCAAAAATGCCAAGGGAACTGGGAACAAAAATGCCATCAATGTTAGAGATGGAAAATATATATCTATATACATTCAGAGTATGAAAAATGTAAAAAATGTTTTCAGGGATTAAGTGTCACATTTATTTGTATGCTGAAGTCAGAGTTATGGAGCCTTGAAGAACACAAATGCACAAACGGTTTGTTTTCCTTTAGACCAACAAACATCAGTAGTGATGGAAGTGACTTAAAAAGCATTACTTCAGGTGCAGGGAGGTGTAACTGAGGTCAGAATCTGTCCTGTCCTTCCTGCTAATGATGCTGCAGAAATAGACAGAAGCATAGGGTTAGGAAGTCATAGGTAGCTGAATTTTGCTGGCAGCCCAGAAAAATAGAAAGACAAAGATGTATGTTTAACAGATTTTATTTTTAAAAAAAAATGTGTTCTAGAATAAAGTGTGGCCAGCATCACAAACCCTTTGCTGGATGATTGTAGTTGCTGGCAAGCTGAAGCCCTTGTGCTTGGTGTTCGGGGCTAAAACACCCATTTCAAGAGCAAAACTGCTGCCTCTTTACAAGAGAAGAAGAAATGTCCTTACCTGTCAGCAGCACAGAGCCTGGGACACGCACTGACCCCGTGAAAAGGCTGCTTCCGTAGGGCATCGCTCAGTGCTGGTACGAGGAGTGCAGTGGGTGAGTGCTGGCAGTCGCTTACGGGTTCGCCAGGAGAGGGCAGGCAGACACACGTGTGTGACAAGAGGGCAGGCAGATACACGTGTGTGACAAGAGGGCAGGCAGACGTGTGACAAGAGGGCAGACAGACACTCACACGTGTGTGACAAGAGAGTAGGCACTCACACGTGTGACAGAGGGAAGGCAGACACATAAATGTGCAACAAGAGGGCCAGCAGACGTGTGTGACAAGAGGGCAGGCAGACACACGTGTGACAGAGGGCAGGTAGACACCTATGTAAATGTGCGACAAGAGGGCAGACGTGTGACAGAGGGAAGGCAGACACGTGTGACAAGACGGCAGACACCCTCACACATGTGACAAGACAGACACACACACACATGTGACAAGAGGCCAGACACTCACATGTGTGTGACAAGAGGACAGACACACCTGTGTGACAAGAGGGTAGACACACTCACATGTGTGACAAGAGGACAGACACACACACACACGTGTGACAAGAGGCCAGACACTCACATGTGTGTGACAAGAGGACAGACACACCTGTGTGACAAGAAGGCAGACACACACACGCATGTGACAAGAGGACAGACACACGTTGACAAGAGGGCAGACACTCACACGTGTGTGACAAGAGGCCAGGCACTCACACACGTGTGCACACGCACCTGTGCATTTTCACTCACTCACCCCCCGCCACTGTGCTCACTGAAGTGCTTCGCACCAAAACCAAAGGCTCACACATACAGACAACTCAGATCCTTACAATGCTACTCCTCAAAATTGAAATTAAAAAGATGTAACCTGCAGAACCAACCTAAATCCAAAGATCAGAAAAGACTTTACCCTCTCCCCGTTTCTCTCTTGTGTTTATTCTTTTTCCCAAGTTCAGAAATACAGATCTTAGAGACACTTACTCAGTATGCAGATATGCAGAATGTAAACATCACCACATAGCACCCAGCACCCTTCTTGGTTAACAAAGTCACCAACATATTTGCCATGCAAGCAAAGGGATTTTTCAAGACCGTCAGGAAATCTGCAACATATTTTGAGTTTACTTTTGCTAATGAGCTGGCTTGGAAAGAATGGAGGAAAAAAACCAACACAGACAGGGCTGAGGTAGATTTGGCCATATCTGATGTAATATCACTGTATTGAGCAGGAAGACAAATGGGATCTCAAACTAACAGGCAGATCACCATAATGTAAGCAAACAGGCTTTAGGGAGAAGATTCCCCCATTCCAGCAGAAGGAGTGCCCATCCTGCAGTCATATTGCTTCAGGCAATGGAAAGAGTTGTCACTACAATGCTAATGACCCTAAACTTGGCCCACTGGGACTGCACATGGGAGGCCCCGTGTGACTGAGGGCCAGCTGGTGCTTGATCTCTTGCTAAATTGGTCAGGAAAAGGAGGAATGAGGGGGCTGTGGAGTGATCTTTCCTGTGTGGGTAACTGCCTGTTACAGTCTGGGCTGGACACAGCAGAATTTTACATGTTGGCCAACAGTGAACCAGCAGCTTTCTTCCAGGTTGGGGTACCAGGCACAGGAATGCCCCAGGAAGAAACTGTTCAAGATAATTCATCTTCTCTCTCTTGGCAGGTGGATTGAGGGGAGCCTCCCACATGGACAAATGCATGCACGCAGGCATCCTGCTGTCTGCTACAAATCCACCCACAAAGCCTGAAGTGCCTGATTCCTGGCCTCTGCATTGATCCTCACTATAGCAGCCAACAAGAGACCCCTGCACCATTTTACACTCGCTTGCTCCCAGTGGGCTGCTCTGGCTCTCTGAGTACAGCCTCCTGCCTTAATAAGAAAGCGCTCTCCGGTAATGCCGACAGTACCTACCTGCCTCCTTGGATTTGTAAGATGAACAGCCCTCCCCTCCCTCCTGTCTCATCTGAAACTCTTCACAGCACTGAAACTCACGTGGTTTCAAGCCAGTGCAATAGCACTGGATGATTTCCATTTCCTCCTTTCCCGGGATCTCTGCTCCCGGGACCTAATTACTATTCTAATAATGTCCTTCATCAGCCTTCTCCGCCTCTCACCCACCGACATCCGGATGAGATACCGCAGTGCTGCTGGGGAGGAACCCAATCCCGCTCCTCTGAACTCCGGGGTGCCACAGGGGCCGTGCTCTGCACAGTCACTCTGGGCAGCCATGGGCAGTGAGGGCCTGCTCTGTCCTCTGCCTCCAGCTCCGGGTTTTTGGGGGAGTGTGTGCCAGTGCTGGGGAGCCTGAGGGCTTGGCAGAAGCAGCTGAGCCACCGCTTATAATGCAAATCTGCCTTTGCTTCCCAAGCTGTGACAGCCTCTGTCTGCAGCACAGGCTGCCGGGCAAGCAGCCTTCCCCCAAAACCCTCACCCAGCACTGACCCTGCATTTCCCTGTTCGCAGCCTCCCCCATTGAACGAGGAGGAATAGACACAGATGGAGAAGGACATTCAAGTCCCCAGGGGCAGGGGTGGAGGGATCCTGCAGCACCAGGGATGTGGGATTTCAGGAGAAGGTTTAACCCCTTCATGGCCTGCTTGCCACTTTTAGGGCTGGGCTGACATTTCCTCTACCTCACGAGCCAGCCTGCTTATTCACCTGGCCCAGCGCAGGTGGCACCGGAACTGAGGTCCTCCCACGGCATGTGGGAAGAGATGGCTGGGAGGAGCATCCCAGTGTCTCAGGAAGGATGTTCCAGGGAGCTGTGAGCAGCATGTTCTGCAGCCTCACAGTAAATCTCCACCTGGCCATGGCTGGCATTGCCAGTGTCCTGGCACACAGGAGGTAGCCCGTGCAGAGGGAACACTAAATGGAAGAGCTCCCGGTGCTGATGGAAAGAAGGGCACAGGTCCAGCACGGCCTCCTCGGCACAGGCAGGGAATTAGCCAGAGGAGACACAAGCCATTTTTGCACAAAGCAATTGAGATTTGACTGCACATCCTTTCTTAGCTAGAGCCTTGTGGAAAGCGGTTTGTGCCCCACAGCCTCAGGCTCCAAATCCAGCTGAAGAGAAGAGTGAGTTCTTCTCTGCTGCCCAGTACGGATCTGGGAAGTGAGTTACGCTACTTCAGCAGAACAGAGGATCGTGCTTACAAAGAGGGGGGAACACCGGGGTCCAAAAAAAGGGATGTCCCCCAAAGGGAGTTGGGATTCTGCCACTGCTCTGCTGGTGCTGAGAACAGCCAGGAAAGCAGGACCAGTGCCTTGAGCAGAGAGGGCAGCGTGGTTCAGAGCTACCCAGAAGGCTGCCCAGCCCCAGCCCCACTTTCTGCAAACTCACCCTGCCTGCAGTGCCCAGTCAGTGGGAACATTTTGTAATTTCCAGGATAAGGACCTCTGTCTGGACCTGGGTGGCAAAAATACTCTAACTGACAACAAGTGACAACTTTTAACAGCAGCACATCATACCCCAGCTTAGGATAACTAACAAATGCCTATGGCTCTGAGACCCACAGGGAAATCAAGTTAGTGAGCTGTATCTCCTGTAGAGGTACATTCTAAAACACAAGTAAAGGAGAAATAAATGTCACTTATGAAAGACAGGGCTCCCACTGTCCCTGCTCCAATTGCCATTTGTTTACTGGACAGCAGGGAAAATGGTTCCTTCCCCATTGCACAAGTCTGTAGAGGCATCAGGGCTGGGATTGCCTTTAACCCCCTCGCTCCCAGGTGAGACTGGATGCTTTCCATTATTTTTGCTGTGGATCTTTATTTCCCATCCCGCAGGAATACACACTCACTGCCTCTCTCTGACCTCATGCCCTCCACACCATGCCGTAAAGTAACTCGGTAGGATCAGTTATCCTACAGGAACAGCCTCTGCATCCCTGCAGCATCAGCCTTGGACTTTGTGGTTATTACTAATGATGCTTGATCATTGTTAGAAAGGAAACCCGATGTTTGAACCTTGTTGGTTCAAAGGGGATGGTATTTCTCCCAGCTCTAGCAGAACACAGTCCCAGAGTGACACCATTTGAAAATCCCACTGGGCACGTAGTTCCTTTTAACCCAGGTGCATTACACAGGATACAGTTATCATATTGGGAATTCAGATACACTGATACCAGCTGACAACTAAGAAACCAAACATAACACAGTCTCAACTACAGTTAACCCTTCACATGCACAACAAAACAGAAAACAAGGAAGGCTTTTGCCTTTAAAAGTGCCGTGCCTGCAATCAGTTAGAAAAGACATTTAAAATCTCGTCACAAAATATTGGATTTTCCAGCATAGCCTAATAGGTTAAGTACTAAAATCACACTAAAATGCAGAGGGTGGTGGATGACCAGCTCCTCTAAGTTGCTTTTGAAAATCCAAGACCCATTGAATAAAGTCAAGGAAAAACATTTACCACATTTTTTGCCGGTAGCTTTTTGCCATAGGATGGTAAGGGCTTTAGTGCCTGAGGTATAGGTAGTTCCTGGATGCTTTTAGGGAAGTGGGAAGGGGGAAGAGTCTGGAGAATAGTTTGCATAGCTTGCAGATATAAAGAAGCAGGTGTGTTCCCCACCAGGCTGTTGAATTTGTCTTCTCCCAGCAAAGCTGTCCAGTGGTCTGGATGCTCCTGCAGAACTTTCCTCATCTTAAACTGTGGGTTGGGCATGAAGAGCAAGAGGTAGTCGAGGCAGAGCTTCTTTGATGCGACATTGACTTTGGAGTCCCACATCTGCTCCAGGATGACGTCCAGAGGGGTAAGCCCTTTACTGTCCTCTATCCTGGGAGATGCTCCATTCCCGAGGAGGATGAGGACCGTCTCTGACCTCAGCAGTTCGCAGGCAAGGTGCAGGGGTGTTTTCCCATCTTCCAGATGAAAGCAGCCAGCCCTATTGATATAGGAGTTCAAGCTGGGGAGCTTGTGTGCAATTTTGATGATCAGTCCCAAAATATCTCTCCTGTCATATGTGACCGCCATGGCCAAGTGAGGAGCAGAGGATGGGCAATAGCAGAAGTGTTCCCCAGGCACCTTGAGAGCCTCCTCTGGAAAATGAGACAGCAGATACTGAGCATAAGGCAGGTGATTATGCACCACTGCATAGAGAAGGGCTTCTGAAGGTGAGTAGGTTCGTAGGCTGGCATTTTCCTCCCAGTAAAAATACTCCATAGTTCTCATGTCTTCCAGCATCCACACAGGCTTGTGATCTCTCACAGCCTGGTAGAACATATAGGATAAGAACTTGCAGTGCCTGCTCTGATCATCCTGCAGGCTGGCCTGGTTACTGGCCATGGCTCAGCAAATAAAGAACAGCTCCACGTAAAATCACTCCAGACTGTAAGATCGGTGCACTTGGAATGCTGATCCCGATGCTGCTGCAACCTTCAGGCTGTCATTGCTGCCTGGACTGCACTAGCTGGAATGCATGGGCTGATCATCTCCACCCATTCATTGTTTTTCCCCTCACTGCAGTGGTTTTGTTTAGGTAAGCACAATCCCACAGGCTCAGTTAACCCGTGCCATGCGAGCAGATGGTTGGTGAGTACATCCCGCTCTGCGCGTGGCACAGGTTACTGAAACGCTGTCAGACTGCCAGTGATTTTATACACACACAGCCACAGAGAACAGAGGGAGAGACTAAAATTAGCTTGAGAGGTGAGGCGGATTTCTGTCTGCATTTCGTGTCTAACCAGATCAGCTCATACACTGCAGCAAGTGGAATAGCAATATTCCTCTATTTTATTTTTTTTTCATGTCACTCACACACACACAGCTCATTATATAGTAAAAAATATGTAGCAGTGTAAAATACTCCACAGCTGATAATAGGCACGATTCCATGCTCGGGAAATCAAGGGATTGGTAGTGGTAGCACTAGGAAGGGATCCCTATTTTATAAACAATGGTATGGCTGGCCACTTAGGAGACACTGATGTTAATGGATTGTCTATAAGGCATTAGTGATGTTTAAGATGCCAGCATTAATCTCTGCAGAGAAAAGAGTCAAACGGTGTGTGCAGTAACGGTGCCCAGAGTCATAAAGCAGATTGCTGGGTTTAAACGCCTGCCTTTGTTTAGCAAGGAAATACCTGGAGTGCCTCTGCTGCACTGCAAGGGCATAAGCAAAAGGTTAATGGCCAAACCCCACTGGTGGGTGGGGAGCTTTGATCTAAGCATTTCTCAGATGTCCTGCTCTGGGCCTGGGTCAGAGCCAGCAGCAATGGGGGAAGTGGGATTAGGCAATCAGACTTGTGCAATGCCCTGGTAAGACACAGAGGACCAAGGCCTACAGGTTTGAGGGGGAAGTTCCTGGTTCCTGTTAGATGAGGCAGAAGGACCTGGCAAAAATTAAAATCACAGAAAAGAAATGAACTAAGAGTCCTTTATGGCAAGCTGTCGTGGTTTGACACTGGCCCAACACCAGGCACCCATGAGACCTGCTCGCTCACCCTCCCCTGCCACAGCTGGGCAGAGGAAGTAAAAGGGAAAAAAAAATTACCAAAGGCTTCATGAGTGAGATAAGGACTGGGAGAAACACTTCAAGGGCGAAACAGGCTCAACTTAAGTTGCAAAGTGAATTTATTACTAACAGAATCAGAGGAGATAATGTGAAGTGAAATAAGCCCTTAGAACACCTTCCCCCCCNCAGGCATCCACCTGCCCCAGCACGGGCACCTTCCCCACGGGGAGGATGGATCTCTGCATCCCACATGGACCCATGGGCTGCAGGGGCACAGCTGCTTCACCATGGTCCTCCCACGGCCTGCAGAGGAACCTCGGCTCTGGCACCTCCTCCCCCTCCTTCTCCACTGACCTTGGTGTCGCCATGTTGTTTTCCCTCACATGTTCTCACCTCCTCCTCTTCTCTCACTAGAATCCAAAATCTTTTGACTTTGTTTTGATTTTCTTCTTAAATATGTCATCACAGAGGCGTTACCAACCTCTCTCATTGGCCCAGTTTTGGCCAGCAGCCTGTCCATCTTCAGAGCCATCAGCCATTGGCTCTGCTGGACGTGGTGGGAAGCTTCCAGCAGCTTCCTCACAGGAGCCATCTTTGTGGCCCCCCACTACCTAAAACCAGGCCATGCCAAACCAATACAATGTTTAAGGAAGGAGGATTTCCATGCATCTTGTAAATCAACAGATTGCAATAAAATGGTATCTCATCATTTTGGTAGGAAAACAGGGTTTCCCTTCAAGGGAAAATACAGCAAATCAAGAATTCCTTTTTTTCATTTAGCAAGAAGACAAACATATATTAAGTATATTCAAACTAGAGAGAATTCCAGTATCAGATCTCCAAACGTTGTTTGGAGTCATCCAAAGAGAAAACCAAAGCTACTCACAAAACTGGGTCTAGATCTTGCACACTTCCAAAGCATTATAGCCATTAAGCAACCCTCATCTGGTGCAGATGTTAAGATAAGGCTCCCAGGGAAGTGCTCACAGCACCCAGCCTGTCAGAGTTCAAGGAGGATCTGAACCGTGCTCTTAGTCATACAGATTAGTTTTAGGTAGTCCTGTGAGTTCACTTAGTGCAAAGACACATAGAAGTCAAGAGAAAAATGCTCTGTAAGTATCTCCAATGAAGAGGGAAGCCAAAACCCCAGAATCAGGAATGGCCATGAGGCTTCTGACAAGTCACCTCTGCACCACAGGTCCAGGATGTCCAGGTTGTGAAAACATCAGTAATTACATGGTACCTTGTAATTACAGGTTACACTGTAATTCTGCACAAAACTGGGAGAGTCCCTCACGTGGTTTGCTCACCTCTTTATGGTTCCAAATGGCACAGGTCTGTCTGCTCTGGTGGCTTCTTGTCCTTGGCCTCTTTTTTTTTTTTTTTTCCCCAGGAGTTTAGAAAAGCTGGTGCTAAGGGCACCTGTTTGATGGCAAATCATTGCTTCTGAATTTTATTGTAAGCATAATGCATCTGTAAAACATTATAGAACCACTAGAAATGGAAGACATTGATGTGGAAAGCTTTACTGAGGAACTAGAAGAAGACTAGGAGTTTGGAATTTTCTATTTATTTCTTTGAATTTTGATCTGTGGCTAAAAATGTCTCCTAATTCATAAGGTTTTTGTTGTGGCTTTTCTCTTTGACAAAATGCAGTCTAGAAGAGGAATAGAATCAGTTTTGACTCATAGAGAGAGCATCCAAGGTTGCAGGAACAGGTTTGAAGGGAAAAACTGAAAAACAAAAGCTGATTTTACCCAAAACACCATTTACCTTTTCATCTCAGGCTGAGAAACTGTTTAGACCTCTCCTGGGCAGAAGCGTTTTTCACATTTGATGGCGATTTCAGCTCATAAAGTATTTGGTTATTTTGAACCTGTGAGAAATATAGAATGTTTCTGAGCTATTCAGAAACCTTCTTATAGTGTTATGCTTGAAATAGTGTTTCCAGGCAAAAGGGAAACATATCTTATATATAAAGACAAGAATTGAATGTTAGTAGAACTGAAATCTTAGCACTCTAATAAAAAATCATTATTAGTCCAGGTGAAATTATTACAAAAAAATAAATAATACTCCTATGCAGAAAAAGTTTCAATAGCAGCAGCAATAATAATAATAATAAGAAGAAGAAGAAGAAGAAGAAGAAGAAGAAGAAGAATTTGAAGGTCTTATGCACACCCTTCTTATCTTCTACCCCTATTCCTGCTGTTATGTTCCCCCTGCCTGTGCTCATCCAAATCCTAAGGCTGATGCTTTCATTCTGGTGGTGGTGTTACAGGAAATCATCAGCATTTGGAGTGGTTCTGTGGAAGGAATGTGAGGCTGATGGTGATGGTTTCTTCTTCCTCACTCCAGATTCTCCTGGGGGTCAGTTTTATGCTTTGTTACATGCTTTTACACCTTGTTTTTTCTTCATTGGATTGAAACTCCATTTCACATCCAAATTTACTGTAGGTGCTGATTATATACATGTAAGATATTATTTTTTTGTCCTCTTTGCTACCCCTGACACCATTCTCGTCCAGCTCTGTATCTACATTTCTTTAGCTTCCATAGGTGAGTTGTTTGCAGCTGTGAGTGCTCCAGAATCAAGCCTGTGCCCCATCTCTTACCATCCCATTGGGCCTGTACCCCCCTGCACTGCGCCCTGTGCTTCCACTTCTCAGGACCTCTGCTGTCACACCAAGCCCATGATGGCATCTCTTAGCTCCAGCATATGAAGCTGAAGTTGCGAACACCTCGTGGTGCACAGAAGAGCCACTGGTATAAAATTATGGTTCTACCATGCAGTGCTAGTGAAAGTAAACCCAATCAGCCACAAGCACCTGGCTAGAAGGAGGAAAGTGTTCCTACAGCTAAACCAAGCTGAAACAAAGCAGCAGGTAGGTACTGAATAGCAGTCCAGGCACAGCAAATTTGGCAGGCCTCAGTCCTGCAAACTCAGTACAGAACCTGCAGCCTGTCGACAGCAATGGCCAAACTGTGCTGCAGGGATAAGGGTTCCAAAAGATCCTGTTTCTGGAATAAGCTGAAGCAGAAAGGCTTTGTGTGCTGCATGCTACTGAGAGTGGGGCTTAGGCTTAGCAACCTTTCCCTGTCATTTCTTCCTCATGCCACTGTGTACAAAGGCACAGGGAGCAATGAGAAGAACTGCGGGGACAAGAGCGAGTGAAGAAGTGTCTTTTTCCACCTTCTAGAAAAAGACAAAACCGACAGCAGATTTTGGTCACTGGGACTGAGGATAAATCAGAAGTGGGGCTTTCACGTTTCTCATTTCACTGCCTGGTGGGAGCAACACTTTTCTCTCCTTTAAGGGAAGAGCAGCCTTGCCACAAGTTCCAGTAGTCATGTGGTGCATTTGAGCTCAGCTCAGCTCCTTCCCCCATGTTTTTGCCTGGGCACACAGAGGAAAATCTTCAAGGAAGAACCTACTTGGGAAACAGAAGAACAAAAGACTTTGGGAAAGATTGGGACCATCTTCAGCATTCTACCTGTGTCAAAACTCCCATGGGATGTTTCTTGCTCCCTTTCTGCTCTTCTCCAGTGATTTTAATTGGCATCTGTTTCTAGGCAAAACTGATTTCAATTCTTCGGTACCCTTTGGACAGGAGGGCCACAGGATCATCCAGCCAGGACACACAAAGAAGCAAATCAGTTGCCAGATAGCAGATGCCTGAGCATAAAGAAAGAGAATTAGAGAAACCTGATGTCTTCCTTCAGAGGCATGCTGTTTTTCAGGATCCTGCCTGCTGGTCTTTTTCCTTTCCAGGGGAAAGAAAAACTGATCTGTTGGTGATGGGTGATAACCCTTCAGCCACAGTGAGGCTCTAGCAAATGCTTGCTGTGTCCTGCTTTCCATGTCCAGCCTGGGCTGCGCAGTGCAGCATGGGGACACGCTGTGTGACAAATTTGTGCCCTTGTGCCCTACTTCACCTCAAGGGTGCTTTTACAGAGCATGAAGAGTTTCTTTTATGCCCAGCTACACACTTACCAGCTCTAATTCATCCAGCTGACTAAACTAGGCTTTGGGATAGTGGAAAAATCTACAGTCTGACCTGTCCTGGATCGCAGAATATTTCAGTTCTGCTTGCAGG
Source organism: Edolisoma coerulescens (assembly GCA_013397115.1). NCBI lineage: Eukaryota > Metazoa > Chordata > Aves > Passeriformes > Campephagidae > Edolisoma > Edolisoma coerulescens. Next base: position 427,968 of record VWZW01000176.1, read on the forward strand.
ATTCAAACAGCGAATGAGACAATCTTTTACTACATTGCCAGAGGCAGGAAATGAAAATAAGCACAGATTTACCACTTTGGAAAGCCTTTGAATTACTTGTAATGGGACCAGCTGATGTGCTGCATGCAGAACAAATCAAACACCAGATGGTTATTTACCTGCAGAACTTTGGAAGTAAAGATAACTACCTCAAATGCAACAGCCACATGCAATACACATAAGAGGGACTCATCTAGAGACAAATGGAGGATTTTCAGGTGATGTCTGTGCTGCTGGTTGAGCACTGCTGTAATCCAGACATGTGTCCAGCTCATACTGCTACACCCAGATGCCCACCTGGACATTGTACCAAGACCTGGAGCACTTACAAGAGTTGGGGAAGCCAGGGCAATACAGTGTTTTCCTGCAGGTTCTTGTTTATCCAGCCCATGAAGGGCTTGGCCTGTTGTGTCCCAGTTTCCTCCAGAGCTTCACTTCCCAAGTGCGGTTAGTCTGGAGCTCTGCTGCAACAAGCCCCAAACAGCGTGCACAGATCTGAGTGTGCCCCCTCCTCTTTCTTTGTCCACTTTTAAACTCAGGGTATAGACAGAGCCCTTGATGTAGGAAACATTTCCAGCATGTCTGGGTGTTGACAGGGAGCAAACCTTTCAGAAGCAACATGACAGTGTTGGCCACCAAGAGCAGTCAGTGCAACAGGAGCACAGTGACAGCAATGCCAGACAATGAGCTGCCCTGCTTATGGCAAAGCAGAGCCTGCTGCAAATGTGATAGCATCTCCACAGCTGTGAAAGCAGGCAAGTGTGAGACTGAAGACGGATCTTCACACAGAATCTTCTGTGTCTCCAGTGTCACAGGGTAATTTATAGAGACAGCCTAATATATAAAATACCTGCTTGGTGCCTATCTCTACCCCAGGTGAAAGCTGATTGCTTTTTTTGGAGCCACTCTCCTCTCTCTGGGCACACGTAACCTCAGTGTGTGTCACTGCATGGCACTGGCCAGCTGTAAAGGCATGCCACCGCTGTCTGGTTGTCACTATGTGACCTGAGGGCAGAGACGTGTGCCACAATACCAGCAGTGGCCCCTGACTCTGAGGTACAACCTCCCTTACCTTCAGATGAGGGATGTGGGCATATTGAGTCTTTCCAAAAGCCATCTTCCTCCTAAGCCTCAGCAACCCCTCAGTTTGGGGTCTGAACAAGCCTGAGCGAGCAGGATGGGTGCTGAGGCCTCAGGCTGGACTGGGTTTAGGACAAAGAGTGAGCTGGGCCAGGAGATGGGTCAGGAGCAGGACCCACAGGAGGTGGCAGAATTGAGGATTGAACTTCCTCAGAGCGCTGCAGAAAACACGGAGCAATGAGGTGCAACCAGTACCATCCTGTGTTCTGAACAGGGCTCTCACGGATGTGATATCCAGTGCCCAAATAAACTGTTTGGCTTATTGAGCTCTCTGTTTTCAGGGAAACTCATGTGAGAGCCAGTGGGATTGTCAGGGCCTGAGGACTGTCAGGTGCTGCAGGCTGGTCAGGGCAGAATCCTGACCACCACGAATCAAATGCTTTTCCTCTGTCAGCTCCCAGGGAGGGATTGTCCATTTCCAAAGGCAGGCACTCAGTAAACACTGGGCTAACTCCAAAGGAAGGATAATATGTTTCCAACTCTCACTGAACATCATACATATCTTCAAATGTAGGTTAGATCAAGCAGTATGTTCATGTCTGGAGGATGAGACGTCAGCTCCGTTTAATCAGCTATAAAAACAAGGCTAGTTTTATTCCATTTTTTGAAAATGCTTTTGAGACCTGATTGCACAGAGCCTGCACGCCAAGAATCCCAGTGCCTCCCATTTCTGTGAGCCCATTTGTTTCAGTTCTCAACTCCTATCCTAATTTGAGGCTACATCTCTCAAAGGCAGTACATAAATAGACAGATTACCATGCCTCTTCCAGAAAGTAACCTGTCAGCTGAGTTCTGTTTAACGAACAAAAAAAGCCCTTGCAGACAGTCTGTGCCTACAGATACATTGAGCCAGATGCTGTTTTTCCAGGGAAAGGCTGAGACTGTGAAACAGTTTTATATCATTGGATGCTTTCCTTCCTCGTGATGATTACGGGTGTCGGTGCCCTGTTTCACCACACCCCTATGTAAATGTCAAGGCTGTCAACTGCTGAGAAAGCATTCAGGAAGGCATGAATACATTTAGTTTCCAATACTGACAAAAAGCAATGCTTTTTTACACAAGCCATAATTAACCTGCGGAATTCAGTGCTACACGATATCAGCGAGGCTAGATGTTTGACAGTCTCCAAAGTAAGGTTTTAATTTTTTCTGTAAATTAAGGTCTTTGTTCTGTGTTTATGCAGGAGCTGACACTACACCAAAACTGCAAATCCAAGGTCCTACCACCATGTAGATAGGCAAGTAAATAAAAAACTACAGCTGTGCCATTCCTAACAAGATTGTGACAAATTTGTCTGAACCTTCATAGTTGCTTTTGTGCTGTATTGGTATTGCAAACAAGAGCTGCTCAGGAAGTTAACTTCTGGGTCTTTTTGTGGGGGAAATGTCAGTGCCACGAGACTGAGCTGCTCTGCAGGATGTATCAGTTTCATTGCATCTGTCGACAAAACTCATGGTCCAAAAAGGCATGAATGTATTTTTTAAATTATTTTTGTTGAATCCACTACAAAAGAAAAATCCAGGCTGTGAGCATCTCTGTAAAACCCCATAGTCTGCAACTTATGAGCCCATAATTAACTGCTGGAGGTCACTGAAAACAATCTTCAGCCCCAGTGTAATTACAAAATTATTTGTCAGGAAAGTCTTTGCAGTATCTTCTGAGGTCTCAGAGACTGAGAGAGATTTCAAAGTTAATTCAGTCATCAAGAGTGCCAGTTCCTATGCCCTGTATTTTATTGTCTCACAGACAAAATACTTCATCGAGAGCCAAAGATAACCACTCACGACTGTTCTCCACAGTTTCCAGTGGTTTTATCTGCAAAGGATTTTTAATCTGGGAGAAGTGCACAGTCTGATCAACAATAAGCTTTTCAGAACTGCCTGAAAATTGTATTTGCCCAAGTAAGTTTCCTCTGGACTTTATTATCTCTAATGCTTTGTTCAAAGAATTGTATTGGAAGAGTGGATTCTCTGAACAGGGCACTTGTGATGACTCAGACAGTGACAAATTGCTTCTCCTATCACATATAATGAGTTCAGATCCTGCAAACCAGCAGCTGGTCACCTTTTTCCTCCATCTTTATGGTTTAAGGTATATGTGAAGTCAGCCACTGAGAATTCACTCAAGAGCAGATGGATTCCTAGCAAAATGAAAGCAGGAAATCCCATAAGGCTGCTTAAAGGAGAAGTGTTTTGGTGCTTCACAAATGCTTTGAGCACTTTTAGATTCCCATTAAATCCATTGAGGTACAATGTGTGCTTGGAGAGTGAGCTTTCTGTGGGAGGGCTGCCTCAGTGCTCCTTCATCAGCACCCAGGGAAATACCATCCTGGACACCTCTGGGCTGTGTGACCATACAAATACTACCAATACCAGAAACCCTGAAACAGCTGCTAGTGCCTAACAGCCCTTAGTGACATCCCAGCCAACCGCTGCTGAGTTGAACACCAAAGGAGAATTTAAAGATCTTCACAAAGTTACCCTTTTGCTGATTGAAGCCTCTGGCTCATATATTTAGTTGATTCAGTACAGAAAAATAAATTCTACTTTTGTCTTATTAAAGAGAATGAAATGTTCATCAGTAATGCTCTAAAGGATGTTGGATTGCCTTGGCATACTGTGGGATTTAAGTTAGTTTTGTTTTAAAAGAGTCTTCTGCCCCTCATGAGCAAAAATGTCCCCTTTTGATAAAGTTGGTAACTGGTGATGAGGAAATAACTTTTACTACAAAGTAACAAAAGTGAAAGGCAGAAAGAAATCAGCTGAACTTTCAGATCACTGAAAATTAGAAAGATGGCTTAAATTTTCAATATACGTGTCAGTTGGACGCTGGTTTTCTTTTGTGTGGTTTTGGTTTTGTTTTATTGTTTTTGTTTTCTTTAGGTGAAAACTGAAGAAGTAGAAGCTCTTTCCCTGCATAACATGAAGTCTTCACAAACTCATGTTTACAGTCAGCTTTCTGAGTGACACATGTCAGACTGCCTTTGCAAACATTCCTTCAAGATGTCAACAGCGAGGTACTGAAATCAAACAAAAAATCAGTGTGGCCTTCTTCTTAACAGCATATGAGATAATTTGAAGTAGATTTACACCACTGGCAGCAAAATTCCTCTGGGTGCCACCCTGATAATAATGCAGGCTAATGAAGGGCCATGGCCTATATCCATGCTCTGGCACTGCAAGCTCCCCTCTGCTCAGCAGCACATGCTGCAGTTGTCTTGTGTGTAGCACATTGAATGTGCTTTCTCCCCTCTTCCTCCTTGTCTCAGGCTTTGCCTTTCTGCACCAAGCTGTGGTCAGTGAATGAAAAATCAGAGCTCTGGGGGCCAGGAGTTAGACTGGAGGGATGCTGCTTGCCCTGACAAGGATCATGGTGAAACCTCACCAGATACAGGAGGTGCCCTCCCTTTGCTTTGCCTGGCAGTGATGTTGACAATGACAGACAATTCACAGGGGACTGCTGCCCTTAAATGCAACATCTTGTGCCATTTGAGATGGGATAAAGACACGAGACACCGGCACAGAGCTGCTTGAAGGACCTAGATGTGGGAAACGGAGTTATAGAAAGTTTGCAGGTGCTGACAGAGAACACAAACAGCATTGTGCTTGAAGAGATAGAGTTAGATACATGTTTCAATTTGAGACCTTGGCGAAGACTGCCTGGGTTAGAACAATGAGCTTTTTCAGCTTAAAGCAAAAATGTAGTTTTACAGTTTTAAGAGAAATATACTCTATGAAAGTAAAAATATATTCTTAGTAAGTAGAAAACATATTTTACGTAAGAAAGAGTTATGTTAAGTAAGAGAATAAAGAATTTTAAGTTTAACAGTAGACTTTAGAGCTTGTTAGAAAGTAACAGTATAAGCCTTAATAGCAATATGATGATTGGTTAAAAAGTTAGGCATTGCGGCAAAATCATGTATAGTGATGATTGGTGCAAATATGTCAGGATGCTTCGTAGCATTTGCTTATTGGCTTAAAAAAGTATATAAGGTCTTGTAATAAGAAAGTACTACTTCTTTTTTACTTTTACTACCTCTTCCACTTTTTGGCTGCTGCTGCTGGTGTACCTGCACCTGCTGCAGCTGCCCCCGTTGCTGCTAATGCTGCTATTGCTACTGTAACAGTTGCTGCTTTTGATATTAGAGATGCTGTTCGCAGCATCTCTCTTGTCTCACCCTTCTAATAAAATGAGACTGATTCTACAATAAATCACCACTGTGACGACTCTTCATGTTCCCGACCACGCCAAGTCCCGACACCTAGTGAAGCTCCTTACCTTTCCACAAAAGTAGCTGCAGGCCAAGGAAAATAACCTGGAGCTCCTGACTTTGCACCAAGGTCAGACACCTCATGTGATTTCACACCCTTCAGCAGCCACCCTGTGTGACAAGAGTGGGGACTCCTGCCCCATGCCAGAGCTGTTGCTTCAGGAGGGGAGGGTGGCACTGTGCTGTGCACACACCTCATCTCCTGAAGGCTGGATCAGCAGCAGGCACTGCTTGTTCAATGCTGCTGGAGTCTTCAGTGGAAGGACTAAAACATTTTCATGGGAATGGTTCTCCTCCGAGTTGCTCCAGAAAAACCTCTGATGAGATCTGATCCTGTCAGGGCTAAAGAACAATCAGGGTTTCTATGGCAACCTCTCTCTGGTCCTTTTACCTCCAGGGCTGCTGTGGAGCCCAGAGACCTTCTACCACAATCCTGCCATGCCAAGTCACAGGGACAGTCCATGGGCTCAGGCTTGTTCCCTGAATGCCAGAGCATCTAGGACCTGCACAGCCCTCTGAGAAAGGTTCCCAGCCAGCCTTCGCTCCTGACACCCCACAGCTCTGTCAGGCAGGTGACAACACAGCCAGGACTCCTCATTCTTCCAGCAGCCTGGATAAACACTGGCAGAGCAAAGGATCAGCAAGAGCCTTGACGCTGGCAAGATGAAATGTTGTTCTCTAAACGATATGTGAATTCGGAGATTTAAATCTTGATCTGGGATCTGAAAATACCCTGAAAATAGAACCATCTTTATGAAACACAAATTCACTCTCCCAGCCAGCCCCAGTTGTCAAGACTCACTCCTTCTTAAAATGAGACCATCTGTCATGGAAACAGGCAGCTAACTTTAACCCAGATTTGAAACTGCTGGCTTGGAGGTTTGTAAATAAATCCCAGCAACACCCCAACTGTTCCCGGGCTCACACTGAGGGGCCACATCTGCTCAAAGTAAAAAAAATCTGAATTTACATGAGTCACACATCAACTCATTCTATGTAAAGATTCTGTAAAAGCAATGCCAAAAAAAAAGCTGTTGGTGTGCCAGCAATACCATGTTTACATTAAACCCTGTCAAATACAGCCCTCGAACACTACATAAATAGGTGGAAATATTGAATGTGTTGCTGCACGATAAAATCGAAGTGTTAAACTATTACAGGTGTCTAATGGGCATTATCTCCCTCATCCTCTTCATCAGGCAGAGGCATTGTCCTCCTGACAGCCACGGCTCCTGGAGCAGAAGGTGGTTGTCATAAGCGAGCCTGCTCTGCAGCTGGAGCTGTCCTCTCCCAACACAGCCCTGCTGCTCTGCTCTCCTGTTTGGCAGCTCAGTGCTAAAACAGAATCTGCAAGCTGTAAAAAGTTGGTGCCACTATACACCAGGCCCAGACACTAAGCTGGTTTCCTCTCTTTCATATGTTGGCATTTCAGAGCCTTCCTGATTTTTGATATGTGACTTTTTATAAGAGCAAAGAACTACTCTTCACCCTACTTTACAAATTGGAAACTGAGGTGGACACAGAGTTAGGGATTTCCCCAAATAATAGAGGCAGCCAGTGTTTCTTCCCTTTCCATTGTATTATGTTTTTTGACATGCTGCAAGCCTTTCTGGCTACCTCAGATTCACACAAGAGGTGGGACCAATGTTTAATTTGAGCATTTTAGTGCCTCTGTGACCTTTCCTAGCACCTGGTGAATGAACAGGGAGTTTTGGAGTCCAGGCTAAAAGACTTTGAAACATCCTGCTGTTTCTACATGATTTAAAATTTGTATGCACAATCAGTGTGTTCTGCTCACATGCTCAGGCTTGGCTTCTTTACCAGATATCTAGTGAGGAAAAACTTTTCCTGTAGTCAGCTTGGCAAAAATTGTTGGATGTTTTCTTTAGTTTTTACGAGGTTTTGCCTTACATAATATAAATGATGCCACACTGTGCGTTTTGGGATGATCTTGATTCACATTTGCGACCATCCTGGATGCTGCATTAGGATCATTTTCCCAGCTAATGGCTGTGAGTGATTGCCTTTCTTGGATTCTCCCACTAGAGGGGCTCCCTCACTTCCTTTAATCCCTTTTGCAAACATTCACTGCTCTTCTCCTCAGCCTGTAAATTCTCTTCCTTCTTACCATTGCTCTTCAACAACTGGATATTGATAGCAGTCTGATTTATCCAGGAGGTCACCTCTGTTATCAGTTTTCTGAATTTCCAAGTAACCATCTTCATCTTTTCTCCCACACAGGCATGTTTGGGGCAGTGAAGAAGAAATCCCCATCACTCTCTCTAATACTGGCTCATTTTCCTCTTCCAGATCCCTGCTTTAAACTGTATTTCACTGTCATGGCTGGAAAAAGCACCCACAGAGTGCTGGCTGCTGCTGTGCTGGCATTGCTGCCTCTCACAGCACCCACCTGCTCTCACAGCACACGCTTTCCTCTCAGCACACCTCGGTCTATTGTCAGGCTGTAGGTGCTCTGGGGACAGGACTGTCACTCACTCTGTGCTCATGCAACAGATGGTGTTATCCTAGTGGATGCCTGGGGATATTGGGAATACACAGCAAACTGCCCCTTGCAGAGTCTTGCTTTGACTGGCCTGGTGCCTTCCCACTCCTATCCTAATGCTTGCTCTCAGACACCTCTCTAATCCCCTGGCAAACTTTCCTCATCCCTTTTCTTGGCACTCTCCTCGCTTTGTGGACCACATTGGTATGACCACGTTGTTCTGCCCATGGTGTCTCAGCACATCTCTGGCACAACCTTGCATCCAGGCCTTGTAACTGCCTAGAGAAAACCTGGGTGGGCACATGGCTGGGGTCAACACTGTAAAAGGAAAATGCTCTTTCCAAAACTGAAACTGAGTTTGAGAAGCAGGCTTGAAAAATTTAACTGGCAGTTTAACCATTTGTATTTATTTATGTTTTTATTGAATTTCTCCCCATGGACAATAGAAGTGTATTAACGTGTCTGCTCACCTGTCTATATTCTGCTTAAGATTCTGTTCCATTTTCTTGATGTAGTTTAGGCTACAATATATCCCTTTTTTTTAGGACATCATCCTATTCCCTCTGCAAAATCTTATCTGGGTAGATTTCATGGAGCTTCTTGGATTTATATATGATAATCCCACTTGACCAAAAAGCCTGGTACTCCATACATGCACAGTCACACTGACTCACAGGTGCTATTTAGCATCCCTGGGTTCCTGCATGCCCATGATAACATAATCCTAATGCTGCATAAAATACACACCATGCAGCCAATGCTTTCTGGAAATTCTTGGAGTCGTTGTACACAGGCTGTTCTATTCACGAACATATGTCTGATGCTTCCCAGAAACTGCAGTTTGGGACATGTGCTGTCATTGCCAGGGTAATCCCTAAAGGCAAACTCAAGAGTACATATGGTAAAATTCTCCCACTATACCTTACTTTCAGGAGTTTAGGGAATTGTGTGATGCATGGACCAGCTGACACATGGATTTCACACCTTGGAAAGAGTTGAGACATGGTGTACTGGGCAGATGACCTTTAATGTATATTTCAGTGTTTTTCCTCTGCACTTCCTCTATAATTGGAAAGTGTCAATTATTTTATCTGTTTACAGTTTTCCAATAAGACCTCTAGCAAAGGCAAAATCATCTAAGCTCTGAAAATCAACTGCTAAGCACTAAAATCTGTTTCTGTCAGCTGGCAGAAAACAAGCAGAAAAGCACTTCTTGATGAATGCCCGGTCTTTGAGAAGCAGCGTCAGAATGAATCACCCTTTGCATGCCTCGCTATTCAAATGTACCCCTGCAGAGTCCGTACATGGAATGAAGATGGAAAAGTCTCCTCACCTCCGAGCACCCACAAGGTGGTGCAATTCAATAATTTTAGGGGAAGAGCCGCCACCGAGACATAGCGGAGGAGAAGCCGAGATCCAGCTCCCCTGACAAATTACGATCTATTGCACGAGAAACTCGGTTTTCTAAACCGTAGGCCAAGCATCACTCGAACAGCAACTTGCACTCAGTCAATCCAAAGGATCGTATCAAGGATTCTGGCTGCTGCCTCGTGTCTCCTCCAGCCTCTTCCCTGTTGCAGGGCCGTGTCCACCTCTGCATGCAGCCCTAGGAAATTTCCTCCATATGGGATGGCTCTACAGCACAATAAACCTCACAGTCCGGACTGCCTCCCTATCAGCACACCTGTGTATTAAACAGAGACCACCTTTAACCTCATGGCCCCAAAACAGGCAGCTCAGTTTGAATTGGATGGTTAATAAGCACGAGGAAAGTCCCTGGCAAGGGTTACTGTCAGCCCTCATGATAATTCCCATTCCCATACAGAGGCTGCTTGTTCTTCCTACATCATCATCTCCCGCTCACAGGACAAACACTGTCCTCCCTTGGTGATAGACTCAGGATAACTGAGTCAACAGAGCGAAGAGTGGGAGCCCCTTGTTTTGGTATTAGCAGGACATCACCAGCTATACTCCACATCAGTTTTCCCACTCCATGGAGATGGCCAGCTTATTTTCTAGCAAGCCTTGGATGAACAGAACATTTTGAGGACTTGGAGGCTTCTTGCCTGTGTCAGATTCAGAGGGGCGGCTTAGGAGTGTACCCCTCCCTCAGCCCCTGCCTGAATCCCTTGCTCTAGCAAAGCTCTTCTGGAGACTGGGGTTAGTTTTTGTGGGGTTCAGCTGGTTGTTCCTAACCTGCAGGCTATCTCCTTCCCTTCAGGCCTTGTTCTTTGCTGAACGTCAAACTGCCTGCAAGATCAGTGACTTCGAAATCCTGTAAACAGCATATGTTGAGCAGACATTAAAATCGTTGCTTGAGGATGCATACTGACTGTCCTCACAAACACAAGCACCAGATTAGCAGAAAAAGAAGCTGAAACAACCTTTCAGAAAGAATTACGGCTCTTTTTGCAGCTCTTTAACAGATTAAGTTGCTTTCTTTCCCAGTCAACTTCATCAGCAGCACTATCCAGAATCCTAATGAAATTCAGATGCAGCTGGGGGTCTTGAGAGCACCTCTGCCTGTGGCTGTTCTTGACTCTATGGCCTGGATGAATGCAGAGGAAAATTGTATTAGCCTGTCCTTGAAAGGCAAGGAATTAAACTCGTCAACATTGTGATCTAAATTGTGTCAGCAAGTCACATGTTTACCATTAAGCAACTGCCAGAACAACACAGGTAAATGAGAAGGAAAATGGTTGTTTATGGCCTCAGTTACTCCTAGCTCCTGCTTACTGGTAGAGTGCAATAAAGACAAAGGAGAAGGAAACAGTGGGAGAGAATCTCCAAAGGTGATGCTCAAGTGAAGTATGAGGAGACAAATGTTTCAGGAAATAAAGGGAGAGAAAGGCAGAATATAGCATTTGTCTTACTCATGTATTTTTGTCCTCTTTTGTTATCACTTCTATAGAGATCTATAGAGGAAGGGCAGGGGGATGATAAATGGTTCATTGTGCTTTCTTGTATGAGAACAAGAAATGAAACTAGCAATTAGCAACCTTTCCACAAGCAGGAGGAAGTGGTTCTTCACACACTGTGCAAGAAATCTGTAAAACTCTTTGCTGGAGGAGATTTTAGATTCAAACCTTTACAGAGGTTCAAAAAGCAACTGAACAACTTCATGGGTGAAAAGAGCACACGAGTTCCTTTGACAGCAACTCCTCCCTCAGAAAGCCTGTGTGTGTTCCTGGGGAGGAAGAAGGCAGCCAGCTCTGAAGGAAGTTACTTATTCTGGACTGCTCAGTGGTGGAGAGGCTGTACCTGGGTTGCTGTGTCTGGCCTTGGCTCCCCTTCCCAGGTCAGGGGGGATCTGGGGAAACTGTCAGAGCCCAGTGGGGCTGCCTTGTATTCAGGGGCCTGCAGGATGTACCCCCTCAGAGATGGGCTTGCTTAGGCTGGGGAGAGGTGTCTGAGAGGTGAGCTGGAGGTGGCCACAACCACCCAACAGAGAGATACAAACAGCAGATATTTTCAGGAGCAGTGGACAATACAAGGGGTGGTATCTGAGGTTTGCTGTTTGGGAGAGCCAGGTTGGACTTCAGGAAAGACATCTGCACTAGGAGACCTGCAGAGGAGACTTTCAGCCAACATTTCCATGACTTGATGAGCCTCAGTTTCAAAACTGAACACCTGCATTTTGCAGAACCCCCCCAAAAAGTGTTGGGGGCTTTCTGAGACAAAATCTAGAGAGAGACAATATATCTGATAGCTGGGGGCACCTCTTTCTTCTTATCCCCTGATTTGTACTGACACCATTACAGGTTTCCAGTGAGAGAGTCTGTTATTTATTCACCTCACTAAAAGGCCCATTCTCAGTGTCACTGGGATGACTCTGTTCTTTGTTCGTACTGTAACAGAAGCGATGCAGTCACATCATGTTCCAATAAAGAAGCCCTGACCTCCAACAGTAGCTCCATGTGAAAGAAATGAGCACCTGCTAGGAAGCTGGCTGCCTGTCATCCCAGTCTCCCTGGTCAGGCATTCACAGGCTATTTTGGACCCCAACTGCAAGTCCACTTTCAGTTCTGCATGACTGAACTTGTCAGTCTAAGCTGTGGTCCTAAAGCAGCTTGCTATTCACAATATTAACATTTTGTTCATAAAACACAGGGGTGCCAATCAGAACACCCAATCCTCTCATCTGGCTGAGTCACAGACCCAGAGCAAAATGCCCAAGATGCTCCCAAACAGTCTTCAAGGCAGAGAAAAAAAACCTGAGCACAGCATGGCTGGGGGCTAAAAGTGAGCATGAGAGCAGCACGTCAGCCTACACACTGCCAGCTTTTGTTCAGGCATTTGGGCTTCCTGAGTAGGTTTTTAACAGACAACAGCAAGCGAGATCTGGGGTTGTGCTGAGGGAGTTCCTCCCAGCCACAGAGAGCATAATGAGATTCTGTTTGCTAGGGAAAGTATAACAAGGGAGGAGGAAAGAGCAAAACAGAATGATATGAAGAGCTTGGGAATGAACATATGTAAGGTCAAGGGTATACTGTGAAAAGAGGAGATTATTGTTGCTTGATAAAAAAAAGAGAGCATCAAAGGAGATATGTACTGAAGGAATAACACCACCCTCTTCTAGACCTCTTGTTGGGGCAAATGAACCCTGCTAAGTGTATAGGGAATTGCCCCTCACCTCATGCAGAGCCCTTCTATGTTTTATCCATCCTTCAGCCTCACTGCTAGGGTAAAAAAAAAAAAGCTTGTCTGTAATGCCTTGGTGGTGATTTTGTGGAATCCTGTCAATTATCCACTAGAAAATATCCTCTGTTCCCTTTACTCTCTGTTAGGATGGGACCTATTTCTGTCTGAAGTGTCTCAACCAACTTCAGATAAGGGTATCCTAGAGATTAAATACTGCATAACCCTGGAATGTCCCAGAGCTTTCCCTTTGTGCCTTCCTCAGCCTGACTGAGATGTTGGAATAGGGGAAAGGCAGGGAGCTTTTCAGAGGAAATATTCATGGAAAATATAGGGAAAATGGGAAATCTGCCCTTGCTCCTACCCCCACTGGTGCAGGATAACTTTTGTTATATTTAATAGACAGTGTTTTATCCAGCCAGGTTTTACATTAGCTAGTATTTATATTGTTTGAGATGACCCTCCATTGCTCTGGGATCCTGTTGTGAGGAAGATACCTTGCCATTATTCTTTATTTGGATTAATCTCACGAGGACAGATGAGCCCAAGTTAAACAGTCTGCACACAGAATTCTAAGATGTGATGACTTTGGACCTGAGGCTCCCCAGGCCAAGTAGCCCTGCTCTAGATCAAATGTTACATTTCCTTAATGTCCCATGATGCTCAGAACTGAGGGCTTTGAACCTACTTCCACATTAACATGTCATTTCTCTTTATTACAGCTCTCCTGTGCTAGTGCAGAAACTCTAATGGAGGAGCCACAGGCTACCACTTGCAGCTGCAGTCCTGCTGTTTGAGGACCAATCAATCAGACAGCAGTGGAACATCACATCCCATATTCTGGACAGGCAGGCTCTTCAAAATGTTTTCCAAGAAAATTATCTGCACAGAGTTCTGTAAAAATCTAATTCTACCCCATTAACCAATAGCTTATAACAAGCCCAGAAAAAAAATCAGGTATAATAGCCCTATGACAAATGGGGTAGCACTTAATCAATTCATTTATCTATCTACTAAATGGATCCTTTAAACCCAAGAGCCTCACCCCTTAACCTCCCTGGTTAATGTTTCCAGATGACAGGCCAAATGTATCCATTTTATAAAACCACATTAAAATTAGAGAGAGTAAAAGTCTGGTCATCTTGGTTAAACAGGATTGTTTCATAAAGAATAATACTGAAATTGTATTAAGAATGCTTCAAGACTGTTCTGACATTAAAAGGACTGATACTCATTCTCCATTTTGCTGTAACCAACTTGCTTATTAACTGTGTCTCAGCTCAGGGCTCCAGTTTTGTACTGGGGTGCCCACTGTGCAAAGATAAAAGAGAAAGGGGGCCCATGTGCCAGCAACCCAGCCCAACATGAGGTATAGCACAACAGAGATGCTCCTCACAGGTCAGCCATGCTCAAAGTGGAGGGTCAGAGCAGAGTTCTGTGCTTGGCAGTGTATTTACTGCATGCCATCAGTCTCATTCTCACTGCATTTTCCACAGAGCTTGTGACAAATAATTTTAGGAAGGAATTTATAGGATGACCTTGAAGGTGATGTCATGGTGTTTAAACAGAAGAGCTCCTTTGCTGCATGGTGCAGTGTGGAAAGAACACCTTATCAATGAGGCTGTTGTGCTTTCCTAAATGGAGACACTTGAACTGCATGAAAAGAGGCCACAAAAGGCCTTTAAGGGGCAAAGGTAAGAAATTTGGGGTTGGTGCTACTGACAGAGGAGTTTTGCAAAGCAGTGGCGGGGGGTGATGATGGTGCTGGGGTGTGGTGACCCCTTTTTCCCTCCTCTGCTCTCTGCCCTCTCTGCTTTTGCAGTGTCTCACGCAAGTGGCCCCCACTGTCTGTCCAACACGCCCCAACAGACTGTTCTGCTGAGTGGCCTCTTCGATGGGCTCTGATGTTTCTACTCCAGCTGTGGCTCTGCACACCCTCTGCACTGGTTTTCATCACCACACACAGGAACACAAAGGAGCAGAGACACATAGGGATGAAGAGTAGATCAGTCAACCTGCTGTGGCTACACAAAACTCCGGGGTGTTGCAAGGAGTCTGGATGTTCAGTTCTCTCAAACTGTCCTGCACCGCAGCCTCTCTGCTCTGTAGCTTTTCATTAGAATGTCAGAAATCTGTAAAAATCTGGAATCAGGACTGATCCCCATCCTGAATGTATTGGGAAAGTAGGATATTCAAAATGATTGATGCTGACAGATTTACAGTCTAGGAAAGACACTGGGACATAGGAAAGCAGCTCCTGAAAACTTGGACAGTTATAATCAAAGTCAGAGGCTGGATACGCTTCAGGGAGGATGCAGCTGAGAGAATGAGAATGGAATAACCATTAGAAAGAAAATATATCACAAATTTTATGTTTGACTGGGAAAACTGTGGAACCTTTGCCATTTGAGAAATTTAAAATATGCTTAGGATGATCCTGAAGTACTTGCTCCTGCCTTAGCCTAGGAGGTAGACATCAGTGATCTCCTGAGCTGGCTTCTGACTCTTCATTATCTGAGTCTCTGGTATCAAATACTAGTTTTCTGTGTCAACAACATGTCACTGAGATAATGAACTGGACTATTTTTTTTTTCCTGGGAGTCTTAATACCCTGTGGCACCTGATGCCACCAAATCATTTTTATTGCAGTCTCTTGTGGGGATTTGTGGTCAGCCATTCAAATGCAAGCTGCCCTCACCAAGCTTCCATGGACAAATATTTACCTGCAGCAGAGCACAGGCAGCTGCAGCTGCAGGCTCCTCTTTATTTATAGCTCACTAGCACAGGCAAGCTGCAGTCTGCCTGTCTTTGGTCACCTGCTCAGAGCTGAGGTTAACACATGAGTAAGCAGTAACTTCCTAAAGGCTAAACTGTATTTGCAGAAAAGATCACTTTATCCTAGTCACCGCTATGCACAGATATAAAGTAATCCCCACAGACATATGAAGGCTAAGCCTGCTTATCTGATGGTGCGAGGTCAGACAGAGGGACTGATAGGGGCATGTGTTTATAGTAACAATTGTGATTGCTCTGCAAAAAGACATCCCTCAAAGGGTTTCTTCAAAATATTGTCGGGTCAAAATGCAAGTTCTTGAGAAAATTAGGGGGTTTAATAATATATCATCTCTTATCAGGATACTTTGAATCACTCAAACATAAAATAGCTACGAGATATTTTCTTAGAGAGCCCAAGTTTATCAGATGTCATCTTGCAGGGTTAAGCTGATTAACACAATGGTTAGGGAGGAAACTCTCCCCACCAGGCACAGTTACTAGCCAAGGTAGCCAAGGTTTTACCCGGCCTCCATGGTTGGGCACAAGCTGTGGTGGATCCAGAGCCAAGCGTGGGCTGACAGTCCAGTTGGCTGTGGCTTTTCCCAATTAAAGAGCTGGGTTATCCCTGCCTTGTCCTGCATCAAGCTACCTGTCTGTCCGCAGAGGGAAGCGCACACTGTTCCATGGTTAAATTTGGCTGACACTGGCCAATGGGCTCCAGATTTGCTGAGGAACAATCAAAGGGGAAACAGATGGAAAAGCAGCATGAGAGCATAAGCTTTGTTTCCTTAGAAAGCCAGGGTAAAATGTCCTTCTTGGTTTAGAATGGCAAATACAGCCTCACATGTGCACAGCAACTGCTTGCTACTTGTCTCTCCTGGATACAATGCCATGGAAGCCCTATGAAATATTGCCATACCCACCACTCTTAGCTATGGCAGCAAAGTATCTTAAAGAGCAGAATCTAAATGAATATCTCATTGACCCAAAGCAGCTTGGGCTTCCCTCTGTGTGCTGGCTCCTGTCAGTCCCATGGAGATTCACCAACATCTGGCCTTTGGAGCAGAGCTAGTTGGTCAGTAAGCAAGGACTGTATGTAGAGAAAGTTCCCAGTTCACAGCAGCTTGTGAGGTGAAGTGGGCTCTGTGGTAGAGGAAAAGGGTGAGGGGCCTTTCTGCAGGTGGTAGATGCTGGAAGAGAGAGGCAGGTAAGGCAGGCAGGGAGCACATTTTGGAGCGAGTTGATGGGCCTCCCTTTCAAAAAAAACCTAGGATTAAGAGCTGTGCATTTCTGCACAACTTGTGTTACACCAAGGAATTCAGGTTTTAAGGGGGTCCTTCAAAACAGCTGCTTTTCTGGTTCGCTGTAAGCAGTATCCTGGCTGCCTCATCCCCGCAGTGACTCGTACATGTGCTTGTCCTGGAATGCCCACAGTCCTCCCTGTCCCCAGCACAGCTGCCTTCCAGTCTGGGGCAGAGGGAGTTTCATGGGCCAAGAGGAGGTGAGGAACCAGTGTGGAGCAGTGAGAGGTTCATCAGAACAGGAGCAGTCCTGTGACCTGCTGAAGGGATAAGGCAACTTGGTCCATTCTTTTTCTCCTGTGTGCATGTGGAAGCAATGCAAAGCTGGCATAACCCAGGCCTATATTATTCATCAGAAGTCACTTGATGGTGGGATTTGGCAACCAGCCAGTTCCATGGAGTGTTTCCTTCTTACAGCCATCGTCATTTCATCTTCCCTATAAACATCTGCAAATTGTCCTCCTTCATATCATGCCTTTTAACTCCTCTTTGCTGGGATGCCAGTGAGAACTGTGGCTCACCCAACACCCTCTGATGTGATCTGCCCTTTCCTCATTTTCTGTTTTTTCCTTCCTTGTGCTTCCTTCTCTGAAATAAAGGATGCTAAATCTCAACATGATTTTTGAATGCTGTTTACTCCCAATCTGTGTTTTTTCCAATTCTATGCCTGTAAATACAAGCTACTGGTGGAGCCCAGTATGAAAGAAAATATCCCAGCATATGGCTGGCAAATACAGCATGCTCAGCTCTTGTCTCTAAATGCTGTTTCCCAGTGCTTTCTTGAGGGAATCAGCACTGATTAAATGTGCCAGTATATTTCATTTGCATTCAGAGGATCTGCAGATCTCTCAGAAAAGTGGAAGCATGAAGAAGTAACCAGGTAACAAAGTGCAGTTTACTCTACGGTGGAAATTGCAATTACACTTGAAATGGTTAAACCCAGGTCTAGGTAAGAGATACCTCAGTGACTCCTGCACCCTTTAATCCCTTTGCAAACAGCAGTTGATGGCATTTGGGTAAACATCTACTGGAAGTGGGAATGAGAGCCATCACATTCATATCTGAGTGTAAGACTTCTTCAGGGTTTCCCAAGATTTATGATCAGACGCTCCCAGCCCCCAAGCCCTCTCCCTCAGACATTGCTTTTGCTGTTGCTCCAAGCCGACATTTATTTTCTTGCTGGATGGTGAGTCTGGAGTTGAGATGATTTTCACCAGCATGACTAAGGAGGTTACCAAGCCCCACTGCCCAGGCTGCATGGCTGGTGAGACAGCTCAGCAGGCCTTGGTGCAGCTCTTGAACTGGCTCAAGTTGGCAGCCTCACGTTTTCCTGGTGGGCAGGCACCAGTCCTGCTCTACAGCAGGAAGGTTTGAGCTGGCAGTGAAGGATCCACCTCATTACCCCAATGCAAACCACCTTGGTTTGATATCAGGACCCCATAACTCAAGAAGCTGGAAGTGTTTTGCACTTTTTTTCCAAGAAAGTTCATATTTTCACATTTTCACTTGATCCCAGGAGCTTCTCACGGTACAGAATAAAAATAATAAAACCAAAACTAAGCCAAACAGTCCGAGGCTAATGTGAACAGAGAGCTCTCCTTTTGCCCCCCAAAATGCCACTTGATATTCTTCCTCTCCCTTGCCCAGACAAGTGCCGTGTTGTCCTCATGGACCTTTTCTTGGCCAGTGTGCCACAAGCAGGTGAGATGGGACTGAAGATTGCAGCCTCTCATTGGAAATCAAATGAAAAGCCCTGCCAAAGCCATCAGTGACTAATGCACTCAAATAATTAGTTGCGGGACAGATGGCAACGATTTTCAGAACCCAACACTCCCTGTGCACCGCTGTCCCTGAAAACACTTTGGAAATTTGTCAGCGTGCCCTCCACATAGGTCCCAGATATCTCTGCTTCTTCCCTCTCCCATTTCAAACCGGTATCACTCTGTTTTTCGAAGAGCATATTTTTGCTCCTCTGAGAGGAAAAAAAGGGCTAATGCTGGGAGATTTTTCCCCTGCACAGGTAACAGGAATTACAGCCTGCAGCTGGGATTGCTCCCCTCAGATGGAACTGGCAATCATTCCCCACCGATGGTTTCTGCCAATTAATTAAAAAGTGCTGTCCCCCTCCGAGAGGGCTGTCCACACAAGGTCTCCTAGCCCAAATTTTCTGGGTGGTTTAGTTCCACTGGTGGGATCACAATGGGGCCCACCAGCACAGATGTCAACTCCAGACAAAATCAATCATGAGCTTGGGCTGAGAATCATTCCCCACTCAAAGCGAACTGGGATGGGAAAGAAAAATAAAGGGGGAAGGTTACATTCACTATAAAAATCTGCATCTAAAGATCAAATCCATTCCTAAGTGTCACCGCCAGTCTGAATTATTAAAGCTGAAATTATTTTCCACGGTTAATTTCCCTTTCCTTGCTTGTGTTAGCGGATCCTGCCTAGCAACAGAGGTGACCTCTCGAGGTTGCTTCTAGCAGCGTTTCACGTGGCTCTGTTTGCTCACTGTCTGCAGCTCCTTCCCATCCAGACAGCCCAATGAGAATAGCCAGTTTTTCCTCAGTATTATCCTCCAATTGCTATGTGACAGCCCTGCTTTGTGGCATGTCAAGTTACAAACACTGTCAAGGAAGATTTAAATCCCCCAGAAAACAATTCATCTTTAAATAGAAATAAATATCTATGAATCATTCCTTTTTAAAATAAGCACTTACGAGAATTCACACTGTCTTGAGTAGGGAAAGCTTCTGTTTGACTTTAACAAAATCAGAGTGACTCTGTGACAGAAATGTCTGGTTTCCTAAAGCTTTTCTTCCCTGCCCTTCAAGAAGGAATAAAGCCCAGACCATTACGGTCCCAGACAATCCCTGTTTTCTCAGCTTCTCTCTTTTAAGTCAGGGTGAATTTAAACTAAACTCTTAATTATAAAGACGATCCTAAAAGCTGCTAAAATAAGGTGCCAATTACACACAGCTCCTCAGTGATCCAGGCAGTGTGTTAATCACTGCCCTCACATCTGGTACAGTCCCTACTGCCTTGCAAATCCCTGCCTGCAGACTGCTCTCAGCTGGGAACAGATTAACCCCTTTCTCTCAAGCATCCAAACTGCTCTAAAGGCTATATTCAGGAATATTCCCAACCACAACCTGAAAAGTTTCTCTTTCAGCTCCCACTGAGGGCCTCAGAGGGCAGGAGCAAGGCTTAAAATAGGAAAGATTTGGAAAATGTCTGTGAACAAAGCCTGGAATTGATTTCCTTGATGCCTGAGAGAGTGTAAGGCAGCATGCAGTGTGTGCAGTGTAGGTCCCCAGAGCCTGCAGTCACAGCAAGCACAGAGGACAGGAGAAGGAACCTGCATGTATTCACCACATCTCTGTGCATGCTGCTTCTGTACTTTGAAGGGCTGTTTATGCCTGACTTCTTTGCCTGGATGTAACCAATTCCTTTATTTCCCTTCTACTTAAATACATGAGTTTGTATAGGAAAAAACCAGCTGAGATGTGTTTCTGCCATCACACAGAGCACCAAAGGTGATTTGCTTGTAGGACCAAGAGCAAAGCCTTTGCATTTTGCCAGCCTTTTTTTGGCATAGACTCATTTGAGTGCCATGTGGAAGCCTCCTCCCCTGTTCACCATAGCACAGATGGGCTGCTCTTCCCTCCCAAGCCACAGTTCAGCCTTGCTACAGCTCCAACAGTTTTACATAAAACTACCAGGAGAGCAATGTCAGGCAATTAATTCCTACATTTGCCTTTCTGGTTGACATAGGCTGGTTTCTAGAAATGAGGAAAAACACCAGCATTAGTTGGAAAGTTGAGTCCTGCTCAGCTGGTAGGAAAAAATTCCTCGATGCTGCGTATCTCAGTTTGAGAGCTGGTGTCATGAGCCAAAAATTGATTTCTAATCTGTCCTGCCTCATGTTGAGTATTTATAATTCTACAACACTCTCCCAGAGAGGAGGGATCGCATAACTTAGCCCAGGCTTAAATGACTCCACGAAAAGCAAAGCAGTGGTGAATCAAGCCGTGCACAGCAAGGACAAACAGCCTGTAAGAAAAGTCCTGAATGCTGGATTGCTTAAGGCAAGAAAACCATTGAGTTATGATCTTACAATGGGATATGCATAAAAGGTCTCATTTGTAAGGTGGTCTCCTGCCTTAACAAAGCACCTCAGGCTATTTTCAAGTGGTTTCTGTACACAGTTATTTCAGCTCACTGTTTGCTCAGTTTGCTTACTTTAAACAGTGGTGACAAGATAAATATCTCTGGGTTCCAATTTACTTTATGTTTCTCAGCTTTGTCCCAGCACTACTCAGACTGTTGTGTTGAACAGCTGACTGAGATGGAGCTTGTCCCTGCCTGCATGCAAATGAACGATCAGATTGTAGGTTTGGGCCAAAGAACCGGGGAACACATTAACCAAACAAGCTGCAGAGCAGTAATTTAATACCTAGGACAGGGCTAAGTATCATCTGCCCTCAAGTGTGATGAGTTAATTGTAGACAGAGCTACGCCACACAAAAGAAAATTTCCCAGGTCACCCAAGATAAAAACCCGCGATTAATGAAGTGTTGATCAACTTAAATCGATCATTTAACAACCATCTCTTGTTCGGTCCCAATTGTGTTTGCGCACCGGGAAGGGGCGGGGAGGGGCACACAGTGAGTCACAGCACAGTGACACCCACCCCCTGCCCCGAGAGCCACCGTGTTCCTTTTGCAGCAGCAAACGACAAGAATTAGTGACAGTGAGCCAGCACACGTGGGCTGCCCGTGGAGGGCTGTGTGGCAACTTAACGTGGCTCATGAGTGCATCACTGTCCCCGAAGTTAGGGATGTAGGCAGGAGTGATGCGTCACACGCTATCGATAGCCACTAATAGCGCCTTTAGAACCCGGGGATAATTTACAGCCACAGAAAACTCACCTGCCTGACACAGGGTTCAGCTCTCCTTTCAGTTACTTACCAGGTGCTCAAGTGAATTTGCCAGGGAAAGAAAGCTTTTACTGGTGTTTCAAACTGATTTGACCAATTAATTTTTTTAATCCATTTCTTGGCTCCGTCATTTTGCTTTCCTGCCCCTAGTTCTGAGCTGTTCCTTGTGTTTCATTAGCTCCTATTTTTTTTCATGTCACTGGATTTATCTTGTTTGCTCGCTATTTTGGGGGAAGGAGTACTGCATTGGTCTATTCCTTTGGGAGCTACCCACAACAAGTATTCCAAACAGAAACACATTTGATCATGACTTACACGATCTGGGAGAAACCAGCTCCCGTTGCCCACAGGCACTGTATGCACTCCGTGAGCTTCTGAGTTTGCTTCTCAGCTTAAGGTAGCAAGGGAAGAAAAAAAAACAACCCCCAGACAAAGCCCAAATTCCCAGCAGGTTTGACTACCAGATTTTATCTGTCAGGGGAGGAGAAGCATGGAAGGGTTCTGTGACATCACTACTGAATTGATACTGGGAGATAGGAAAAGAGGAAAACACAGGTCAATTGAGTATCAAGTTTAAAAGCATCCCAGTCCTTGTGATATGCTTCTTCTTGAATTAGTTTGTTCTCAACTATCTAAAATTGGATCTCCCTAAAGTGAATTAGAAGCTGTCAAGTGTCTGCATGATTTTTTGGGCAAAAATCTGCAAGGGATTGGAATGAGATCAGACGTGTTTCTCATGCTAACTGATCAGATTTGAACCGGAGATTCCGCCAGACTGAGGTCAGTACATTTCCATAGAGAAAAGTCACATTAAATTATTATAGTTGAGTTTTTGAAAAACAAGAATCAGGAAATTCCAACGTAAGTGCTGTACTGCAAGAAGTTCAAATGAATCTGTTCCTATCTTCCACTTCCTTGGCTAGTGGTGCCATTTTAACTCTAACATATAGTCATGGCTCTGAGGGCACTCAAAGACATTAACTGCCCTGGGGGGCCTCACCAGGGGCTGTGTTTAGGTCTTGTGGGACTATGTGCCATCCCTGAGGGCACTGTGCTGGCACTGCCTCCAGCTGCTGGCTTGCCTGCCCTCTGGGAACATGAGGCCATTGCTGTGCCCTAGCAAATACTCTGGAGGCTGTTTTCCACAATGTGGCTTTCAAGGGCTAAGAGCGGTTAATTAGTTCAGTCTTTCCAAACTAGAATGATTGGTCTCAATTTTAACAGGGCACCTGTGAAAGTCCATGGTTTTTTTGCTGTTTAGAGGCTCACAAGGGGGTGATCACTCCATCTAGCCTCCCACATTCCAGGCTGAGGCTGCACTATGAGCTAAGTCCCTATTGCCTAAGTCTCTCTGAAACGAACAGGAGTGAGGCACCTACATGATGCCTTTTAGAAATCTGTCTAAACACTGTAATAATAATAAATGGTTGTCACACTAGCAGATGCCTAGAAGCTTGACTAATAATGATGCAACAACAGTATGATGAAATACTCTTCCATGCTTTATTGGCAAGTTACTGGGGTGGTTTTTTGCTTTGTTCCTGCTTTCTGCCCCCTCAAAATGCATGGAGTGCCCATCTCTTCCCCTAAAGACTTCCTCTTCAAGGACCTAGCCTGCCATGCCCTCCATCCTGTGCTCCGCTGAGTGTACAGGTCCCATATCAAGTGGTCACTGCTGCAGCTCAGCTCCCTGCACTGTTGATGCCCTGCTGCCTGCCTGCGTTACACTGGTTGATGCAAATCATGTGTGAAGGCAAACATCCCCCTCACGTCACGTCCTGGAAACCTAGGAAGGGAGCTTGCTCACCTCTGCCAAATGTGAGCAATCTGCATGTGGAGTCCCAGTGAAACAGGAAAATTGAATCAGGCGTATTGTGGGCTGCTTACATGAGTGCTACAGTTCTGTGAGCCCATCTGAGTTTAAACCTGTAGTAATTCTTATTCTTCTTGTTGTCACCTGTTTCACTGGCTTCTGACTGACTCAGGCTACCTTTACTAAAAGTCCCTTGCTAGTGTAACTCCGAGCCTGCCCTGTGCAAGGCCAGTCACATGTGCTGAATAATTACATTACTCACCATATAAGCAACTGGCCACATGAAAACCCTCAAGCACCCTTCCTTTGGGCTCTCTTCCAAAATGGAGCTGGAAAGCAAACAAATGGAAGACTCTTTGCTGTGTGCTCCTGGCCTAACCCTGCCATCCCCGCTCTGGCAGGACAAGGGACTTCAGATCATTTGTTTGTACTCTCTAGTACTCCTAATTTTTATCTCTGCAGCAAGAATGGCATTGCTTATTCATCTTAGCAAAGTACTTGAAAATCTTTGTGTGCGTGATACTGTATGTTGTAGTGTAAGACCTGCAGAGAGCTTCCTCCTTTTTGTTACTATTGTACCTGGGAAGGAAAGAAATCCTTTCTCACTTCTGTGGAGGTCTCAGGAATAAACCATGGATCATCTCTCCTAGGCTGCCCCAGAGGCAAAAACGTTACTGCTTACTCAGCTGTGCAGCTGGGCTCCGAGGGACAGCCCCCTCGCAGACCTCTGAAGCACCTGCCGAAGGGGAGCTGTGTGTTTTCTGTTTCCTCAGGTGTGGGCTCCTCTCACAGGCTTCACTTGCTGAAACACACTGTCCCTGCAGGGAGTGGTGCCACCCACGTGTCATGGCTGTTTGACAGAAACCAGATGTGAAGTTTCCTTCTCAAGGTTTCTCCATCCTGGAGACTGTTGTTAAACAGGGACACACATCTGCTGAGCTCTCCTCCTGGTCTCACATGCATTGTGCCTTCACTGTTGGACTGTTTCACTATGACCAAGGATTATTAGGGTGTCAAAAGCATCACAAAACATGTGTCTACCCCACCATTTCAGTGGTATGGATGAAGCTGTTTATTGGGTGGATTTCCATGTTTTGTTCCTTGCATCTCCTGTCTCCCCTTTTTATGTAGCCACCTGTTTCTTCCCTCAGGCTCTGCTTGCCTTTTTCACTCTGCTCCCTCTGAATTTAGCATCTTTGATAAATGTCTTTGGGTAGATATCTGTGAACAAAAGAGAGTAGTAAGCCTGGAGTGGGGCTGGCTGTTTTCCTTTAAACAGGCTCACCTTTGACACTCAGAAGTGTGCCTCCTAAGCAGGGGGTGGTACTGTTAAAAGACTGAAAGCAATACTGAATCAGCTTCAAGACCTTTGAGGAAATGCTGTGTTGACTGTAGCTGGAAAACTCCACCCAGAGCTCCAGGAACAGCGAATGGAAAAGACTGACAGTGCTACAAAGATTTCTTCTCACTCCCCTGTCTGTGAAGTGACAATTGTAATGAACCAGTTTCATCTCTTAGTAAGTACAACCAAAAAAGAAACAGTTATGGGAATTCATCTGGGCCTCAGGTGTGTGTACATTTATATATTCCCAAGTTAGTAGATTCCTCTGATTATATATAAAACCCCCAGCAATCCAGTGCAGACATTAAAGTGTCCTTTTCTGTACAGGCTCTGAATGTCTCTGCGTGGGGCCCTTTCTAGCCCAATCTGTCTTTTGTTCTCACCCAGTGCTCACAAACAATAGGGACAGCCCAGGCTGTCTGATGAAGTCCACGTGCATTGGAGTAGCTGCTCTCCCCCGAAATGTTTATCTCCTGGTAGACAGCTGTTGTGATGTTTTTCTGTGCCAAAGGAATAGTTCCAGCTTTACCTTCTCAGCTGAGGATAAAAGCTCCCTTGAAATCACCTCCTATAAAATACAGGGGAGTTGGCAGCTGGCTCACTGCACCAGCTGGGTCAGTGGGGCACCACCCCACTCAGACACATGTGCATCAAACCAAGCCTTTGTGTGGAGGAAGTGGCATAATCAGATGGCTGTCATCCATGAGTTGTACACCTGACAAAATCTGCCCCAAAGGAAAGTGACAACATGTGTGATCTTGCAGAGCATTGCCACTGGACAGAATTTGTAGACTAAAACCTGAAAGCTGTCCTTATTTCAGTAACTGTCCTCCACCACGGAGGACCAAAAAGATAAGGCTTAGCAATGAAAAAACCTTGCAAGATCCCTGCCCCACTTTGATACGTTTGTATCACCACCCATCCCACTTAGCAACCGTGCTTTCTTTGCTAGGGCATGGCAGTGGGGCTCCCTGCAGCAGTGCCTGGCTTCAGGGGGTCTGTGTCTGTCTGCCGGCCTCCCTGAACTGCTGTGTGCACAGCCATGACTCCTGGTTTCTGCAGGAGAGCGCTCTGCATTCCCTGGCATCAGGCCTGCTTACTGGCTCCATTCCTGATGTCTTAATAACGGCATGGAAGTTCAAAGTCCCTCTTTGGACATTAGGTCCTTTCTCTGATATGGCTCCTGGGTCTTTTGGGGTTTTACATTTAAACACCTTTTAAAATCTGGCCAACAGCTACTAGGTGTGGTGACAGGGTAATGAGACCAGCTCTGTCATTATGGAGAGGGTATGGAGGGACTGCTTCACCACTGACCTTCACCTTTTGATGTTGAGATTAACTGTACAAATAATTTCCCCTGGCAAAAATACAGCCATCTGAAAAAGTATCTGTAACTAGCACTTGTGCCTGTGTCAGCTTTCAGGTGAGCCAGAAGCAGCGAGTGTCTGCTTGTGATATCAAATGAAAGACAATTACATTTTTGTGTGTGTCAGTAGGCTTACCTTATAAGACTGAAGCTGCAGGCTGTACCATCTCCTCTGAAAAACACAGGCTATCAGTAGCCGCTGCCAAATAACAAGAGCAGCTCGTGGGATGAACCCAGCCTTTGATGCGAGGCAAAGCTGAGAAGGCACAGAGGGGGCAGCAAGGAGTCACACTGTCTCCGAGAGAGATCACAGCCTGCAAGCCTGGCTCTGTATTTCAGCTGCCTCCTCTCTGCTGCCAGAAATCCTGGGCATGGAAGAAATAGCAATGGAAAATCCCACAGCATCATTGTCCCACCTCAGGCATGCCTTGGTAGGCTTAACTTTGCCACACAGGAATCCACAAGTGTACCAAAAAATTATTAGTGGTTCTGGAGACGGAGCAGGAGCAAAAACCACTGAGCTGTAACATTTTCTTTTTAAAGAGACAAGATGTGCACAAGCAGCCCCCAAGCCCTGACACTCATTCAGTGGGGTGTACCCAGGTCCTGCTGAATTCTACTGAAGTTTTGTCACAGGTTTTAATTACATCAATATGTTGGTGTTTGAATTTCACTACACAGTTCTGTCTGAGATTGTGATTAATTCCTCAGCTACCCAATTCTCTCTGAAATGCTTCCTATAGAGTCGCTCACAGCACTGAAAAATGGCTTTCGATGAGGCAAATATTAAAGGTGGGTTTTACTGAGGCTGTTGGGTGTGGGCATCTCCCCTTTCTCTGGTTCATTAAGTTCCAGATCTAACACAGCCTTTTTTGCTCAGTAGTGCTGAAGAGAGGACTGGCTCCTCCAGAGTAATTTGAGCTATTGTGATATGAATCAGCTGTGGAAAAGGCCCAGGGTCTTCCCAAAACCTGGCATAAGAAGTAAAGGAACAAACTGCTGACTGCACTGCATTTCCCTATGTCAGAGGAGAATTAATTAATGTTTTCAGGCTGCTTTGAAAATTAAAAGTGCCATGTGGTACAATACTGCTGATCCTGTTTTTCACCCTGTAGCTGATACGTAGCATGTCCCTTACGAGCTAATTGGAAATTGCTTTTGGTATTTTTAGTGTTTTTCAGCAGAGCTGCTACAGCCTGCTGCTTTGTTCTATTAAACGTGCCCTACCTCACCCTCCCCTACCCCCCTTCCTCTAAGCTCCTCTGCGAGGGAAATAAAAACATCAGTCCCTGGCACCATCTGTCAAGCACAGGCTAATCCATTCTCTGCTTGTCTCATGGTCAATTTGGTTTCTCTCTGATTGGTACAGCTACCCTTCTTACTGCTGAGAATTTAATTCTATTCATAGGTTTGGGCTTTGCTTTGTTTTCATGGTAATATTATTGTGATGATTGCAATATTCAGACATACAACCCCTCCATTTGCCCGGACTGGAGAAGAGTACTTAAGCAAACCTGCAAGCTCCCAGTAAGGCAGGGAGCATCGCTCTCCCCCTTTTACAGAGGGAAAATGAGGCAGGAAGAACCGGCTTGCCCCCAGATGTGCAGATGCCTCAGCAGCAGAGCAGAGCAGTGAGCTCACAGGGCCCCAGATAAGACCCAGTCACCAGTGCTGACTAAAGCACCACTGCTTTGACTCTCTTTCTGCTCTGTTTTGGCTTTGTTTATGGTGGTCTCCACGGGAGCTGTGCAGAGATGAGTAAGACATGGACCTTTGTATAGCTCCTGTGATGAGACGGAGCAGTTCCACCAGGGACACAGCTCGGGGTTACCCAGTGAGGACCAGCAGCAGATCAGGTCAGCCTGCTAACAAACAGGGCATGTTAGCCCAGCTATTTCCTCCATTTGCTGGTGGTAAATGGGACCCCAGGCACAGTTTGATGGCTTCCTTCTAATATTCTCAGTACTTCTGCTGTCCCTGTGCCATTAACTAAGTGGTGATTGCTGTCTGATGGACTGCTCTAACACCTTTCACTCCCCTTGCACGATCTAAAGAGAGGCTTATGAGAGGCCAGTGAGAAATGTCAATGCTCAGCTCTGCTCAGGATCAGGCCAGAGCTGACCATATTGAAGAGATCTGATTTTCTGGAGGTCTGTCCAAAGCAAACAGCAGTTCTTAGCACACTGATGTTGTCACTGACTGTCTCTCCTCATACAGGCTGTTGTGTATCCTTCTACCTCGTCATTTCTTTTCATAAAAGAATCCATGCAAAAGACACAGGCTGAAGAACAGCTGGGCGTGTGAGCATGTCCTGTGTGCTGTACATTCACGGAGATGCCCCTTTGCCTCTGTGTGAAATGACAGAAGATTCCTGCTGACTCATTCCTTCCTGCCATTACTGCAGCTCCTCTGGTGATACCACATGGATAGACCCAGGAATGAAAATTCTTTCTCTGGAACAGAAATCCTTAAAGTGGCATGGCTTGCCCCATAGAAGGAATAAACACCTTTTTGCATCTCTTTTTCATAACCAACAATTCAAAAGGATTTTTTTTCATTGTATGTTGTCCAAGACCACTATTTACCAAGGTGAGCAATCTGTGAGCACTTAAAACTGGCAGGGAACTGATAGCTCTTGCAAACAATGGCCAAGAAGGGCCACACTTTCCCTCATTCTCCTCTGATCTTTCATCTCCACAATGGGCAATGTTTAAGGTATCCCACAAAGAGTTCAATGTGAATGGCCTGAAAGTCTGTAAGCAGCATGACTACAGCTTCACTGAGGTGGGTATGTGGCTGATGGTCATCTCTGTGCCTTTCTACGCCTCCAAGCCTCACAGAGTCCTGTAGCATGGCGTAGCTCACAGCCAGGGTAGACCAAATCCCTGGGAATGCAGGTGCCTGAAGAAAGGATTCCCCTTCCTCCCAGCCAGGTCTATGGCAATGTGCTCTAGGAGTGCAAGGAGGTGTTATGTGGCTCTGGCATTTGAGTTGCCCGATAGTGGGCATCTCTGCCAGGGCTGTGAGGGAGGCAAGGGGGTCTGGGAGGCTGGTAGAGGCAGATGGGGGAGTGGAGGGCAGCAGGCTCAAGGCAGTGGCTGACAGGTGCCTGAGAAATGGGACTTGGCAGATGGGGAAGGACTGAGTGCTGCCATAAGGCTCCAGTTTTGGTTCTGATACCAGCTCCAGGCCCGGCTCCATCTCCAACTCTGGCCCCCAACACGTGGGCTGCAGCACTGAGCACTGCCCGGACCCCTGTCCTTGGCATTGGTGGGCGTACTGTGCTCAGTTCTGAGCCTCTCGTTTTAAAAATAGGACATTGAGGTGCTGGAGAGTGTCCAACAAATGGCAAGAAAGCTCGTGAAGGGTGTAGAAAACACATCTTGTGAGGAATGGCTGAAGGAGCTGAGGTTGTTCAGCCTGGAGGAGAGCCCATTGCTCTCCACAATTACCTGAGAAGAGGCTGTAGGGAGGTGAGGGCTGGTCTCTTCTGATGTGTCTTCAGTGACAGGACCCGAGGAAATGACCTTAAACTGAGGCAGGGGAGATTCAGATTAGACAAAAAAATTTTCATTGTTAGGGTGGTGAGCCATTGGAATAGATTGTCCAGGGAGGTCACCAACCCTGAAGATGTTCAACAGGCTTCTGGACCTGGCGCTGCGTGGTGTGGTTTAGTGATTTAGGGGTTACTGTGGTAGTGCTGAGTGGACGATGGGACTGGATGATCTTAAATGTCTCTTCCAGCCTTGATGATTCGGTGATTCTGTGACTCTGCGATTCTATAACTCTGTAACTCTGCGATTCTGTAATTCTGTGACTCCGTGACCCGGCGTGCCCTGCCGGGCGCGGCCGTGAGGCGACCCGGGCCGGGGCGGAGCGTGAGGCGGCAGGGGCGGAGCCCCCGCAGCCGTGAGGGGCGGGGCAAAGCCGGGGCGGGGCCTCGCCGCGCTGATTGACACGCGGGGGGCGGGGCCACGGCGGGGCGGAGCCGCGCGGCCGATCCGGAGCGCCGGGGCCGTGGAGGGCGGGGG